>JAECUM010032034.1:0-16237 GCA_016617855.1 Megalonaias nervosa
ATTTCAGAAATGAGAATTAAAGATTAAACTACGAGTTGATATTTACGTCATAGATCACTTTGAATCTGGACCTGAAATCAGTATATTAACGGTTTCCGTATTTGGAGCTATTCAACATAGAGCTGAGACTCGTTCAGTACCGTCTGTACTCTCTTATAAGTCAAGTCAAACTGCCGTCACATCATGCGCCTGCAGATCAGAGTCTATGTGGTTTGTTCTATTGATTACTCCTAACAAACTGCACAGACCCAGATCTTCCGGCGCTTTATGCGACGGCAGATCTGGGGCTGTGCAATTTGTAGTTGAACTCGTCTTATATATGAGTACAGACGGTATGTTGAGAATTCAATTGCCTCCCTTTATGACATCGAACGAAGGTAACAGTTAAAAGAGCCCAAAAAAAACAAAACAAACAAAAAAAACAAAAAAAAAAAAAAAACACTCATGCAAGGATGATTACTACATTTATGTTATATATGTCAGTGGGATGGACAAGTTTGACGCTCCATTGATGTGTACTAAAAGTCTAGTTACAGCTAAAGTTATTATTTCAGCTTCCAGACATGGCACACCTGATGCTGACAGACAAAACAAAACAGCAAAATGGGTACAAAGTCACATCTTTATTAACAGCTGTAAGATAATTATCATAGCTGTATTATTTTCAATCACTAAAACTATCATGCGATATGTTTGTTTTGACAAGGCAGTCAATATGCTCCAGCTGTGCAGCCTTAAAATATCCAGATTGATGACAATAATTTAAACTTGTTAGATTTAATCAACAAACTTCCGTGGAACAGAGGTATTTCATCAAAGTGTGACACTTGCTCAACTCTACGTTCACTGTAAATACAGTTATCTATCCATTTTATATAAAGATAAAATAAATACAAGAAATACAGACTGAAAAAAGTCATCGAAAAATTAATTAATTAATATATTAAGGAAGCCCCTTTCCTAAAAGAAGCAATGCATATGTAAATTTTCCTCATTCATCCACGTTCAATTGGTTCCTGTACTGACATCACGGGCTGGTAAGGGAAATTACTCCTACACACGCAAAGTGCAATTGTTTGAAAGCATTCTATTGTATGTCTTAGCCACCAACTAGATTAAGGGGTATAGCAGTAAAAATTTCAAAAAAATAATATACGCAGGCATATTAGTGGCACAGGAATATTAGCAGTTGTCACATTGGTTGCATCGTTGATTTTAAGAATGATCTCTTCTGAAATGTTAGATTATATATGTATTATGCCCAAAAAGGGTCATTACATAAGTAATGCTTATTACATGGAAAAGTTGGGACTAAAATACTAATTGCTCATAAACAATAGCTGAATAACTATGTAATAAAGTCATCAAATTTGCACTGGTTGAATTCCTCTTACTAAACATATGAATAAAAAGGTATCCTGGAGTGAATTATTTCAAAATAACACCTTCACTGAGATAACAATAGGTTTCCGTAACAAAGCTGGCGAGACCGATTTACGGCTGGTCCTAAATTGATTAAGATTTCAAACACTCTCATATACTTCTCAATGATTAAGATTTCAAACGCTCTAACATATTTCTCGATGACTTCATCATTTTCTTTCACAAGAATGTTATTGCGTTATTAAAATTGCAAAATAAATGGGGTTTTTTCTTCATTATTTAATATGAGACAGAAGTGGCAGCTACGTCATTCTACGTCCAATCTCTTCTGGATATTCCCAGTACATCCTTTATGTATCTATCTAACCATTGCTCCGGTTGAATGCATCACAACTGTTTTTATTTGTGACTTCATAATGTATACGTCATACACCAAACATTAAAGAGAGGAAAGCATATCAACAGACAACAACATAGTAACAGTCGTTGATCTTAAATTAATTTAAATATATCAAATCAGTATATTCAAAGATGAAAAAAATGAACAATATTTTTTACAGCTGTCTGTTTTTAAAATATGTTATTGCCAATTTACAAGAGCACCCACTAGAGTAAATCTTGCTGGAATAAATTTATTAGAAATTTCTTTAATAAAAGCAAACAAAAAAAAAAAAAAAAAAAAAAAAAAAAAAAACAAAACAAAAAAACCAAACAATAATGACAATAACAATAACAACAACAAACAAACAAAATAAAAGAAAAAACAATATGGTGGAAGATTCGTAATAATCTCGTCCTGTCTGGGAGAGCGATAACTGTATAGTCGAAGAGTTCATAGCACTACGACACACCTAGGTAAAAAAAGTAACATCACATCGATGAAGTCACACTTTAATGAGTTGCAAAGTAGGTCTTCATTTTATAATAGTGGACTAACTTAAAATGCAAAGTAGGTCTTCATTTCATAACAGCGGACTAACCTAAAATGCAAAGTAGGTCTTCATTTTATAATAGCGGACTAACCTAAAATACAAAGTAGGTCTTCATTTTATAATAGCGGACTAACTTAAAATATAATTTCATTGCAGAGCAGTATAAGGAAAGTCGTTACAAACCTTAAAATGGCAATCGACGTTCTTGATGCCAATTTTGTTGGGTTTTTTCATTGTCCATGGATAGGCAAAGGACAAATTTCGAACCAGAAAGATAATGGATGAATGAATTAATATATAAATGAATCTGTGTGTTTCCAATTCGGCACATAAAGTATCAGGCACTCATTATAACAAGGAGTATTAGAAAGTCTGCAAAAGGACTGGAATTCCATCAATAGAAACAGTCTTTTTATTTCAGTTACAAATAGGATAAGCTCTCGAAAGATTCTTTTAGCGAAAGGTTTACTTTTAATTATCAACCAGTTTTGACCAGCCATGTATACAATATTTCAACCAATAATGACCAGCCAAACTAATATATACTCTATTTTATCTTTACCCATATCTAGGCTGATTCCCATTTATCCATATAATTAGCATAGTGCATCCTTAAAATCGCTATTAGGCCTGCGCAGCGAAGTTGCACATGCCTGTCCTACATGGTAGAAATAAAAAGAAAAGAATTCTAAATCATAACAGCGTTGATAAAGCAAATGGCGGAATTTGTTCTCACTGTTGTATGCTAGTAATAAAGATAACATTTTGCAATCTGATCCATCTCGCATAAGTATGCACATCCTTCCGTTACTGACTCGCTTGATCAGCATGTTAATAGCTACTCCATAAAAATATTTACATAAAGTGAATCACTTTTCACACAAATTTATGCGATAATATGAATAGTCTGAGTCCCCAGTCCGAATGTACAGCTCTAATTCCAAACTTGGATACCCAAGGATTGTCCATTTATTTCGTTCCACGGCAACCCTTGGCGTATTTAGCTAGGTGAAATGTCTTGAACTTGTGCTTTCTTGCGGATAAAAGAGTTCCAACCCATCAAGCGAAATTAATTGACAAATGAAACAGGTCCACAGCAAACGTGAGAGGCGCAGTATTGACATTCTGACCCTTTCAACAGTTATTTAGGAGGAATGTTCTTAACCTTTCGTTAATGAAATAGTTCAGACTATTACCAATGTTCTCTGGGGTAATTAAAAATAGCGTTAAAAAAGCAAACTGAGGGCAAGGGCTATTGCATAAATATCAGAGATGTACCAGTTTCTAAGTGAAAGTACTAAATTCGTGGGAAACAAATGCAACAGAAGGTTTTGTTAGAAACGTAAGGGCCTCATAGTCAATAAGCCAAGACGACGAAAAATTCGTATTTCCGCCGGCAGAATGGATTGACACACACATGCTGCTTTGCAAGTTTCCGAGTTAACTTTGTTGATACTATGTTTAGGATTTAGGCTAGCGACAGACGCCATACAGGTGGGGTCCCTACAAAGAGCATGCAAGTGACGAGGCATACGCAAGTCTTCTTTAGCTAGTAATAAGACTGGCAAAAAATATACTTACATTTGTGCTTTTTCAATTTCCTCAAAATGTACTTTCTTAGTTCTGCAAATCCGAATTACATGAGTTATGTCATGGGTTCTAAAGTTTGATTGCTCATTTCGAAATTGTAATGTAATTTCGACTACATTCCAAGTGCAATAACATTCTCCTTACTCCACTCAAAATAAAATGAACGTGATATCCTATAGCGTTTTTTTAAAATCATTACAATTGAACGAGTTCATATTTTGCCAACATTATGATTCTAAGCATTCAATGACAAAACAGAAACACACATGCAACTTAGTCAAGACTCGTCCCTTCCTTTACAAGTCACATGTACTTCATGTGGAATTGACACAGATAAATTCAGTCCATAATCAGTGGAACTGAGTAGAATCGACAAAAATCCTATAATCCATTCATTCAAGACCTACTAGAAAAGCTGTTGCAATGCGCATTCATTCACAATATGCCTCTAAATGTCTATTTTAAGTAGACCAAAACGACAATTCTTTTATAAAAGTGATGTCGAGTGCGCGACTAAGTTCAAATTTTGCTGGACGGAGTTATGTGCACATTAATATTGTTGTTGTGTATTTATGAATCTGCGGTTGTATATTATTTTGGAATACAGCATAAATTCAACTACTTTGTTTCTTGTAGTGTATTTTATATAATTAATCCTCAGGCAGCATAAGAAAATGAGTATATAATAAAAAGGTTATTGCACTTGTATGGGATAATGTGAATTCATTTTCTCGGATAGATTCTGCACTCGCACAGGTCGTACAATATCCATCCATAAAACCTCGTTCATATTTTCCAATATAAATGCAGTAACCTATAAATCTAATCAGCGTTTTAAGCTTCTACATACAGTCTATCTGCGCGTATAACGGATTTTTATTTTTATCGGCAGGCTAAAAGTAGTTTGTGCCTACAGTTATTTATATTTAATTTGTATTGTGTGCTGGGTTTTGTCCATGATTGTGTTCAGTGTATTTTTAATTTGTGTTGTTTAATCGACCGATCTACATAGTTGAGGATAGGAGTTTGGGTCTATGTGCCTAATGTCTTTCTTATCAACAACATATAGCATAGCAAATTTTTGTCTATGATTGAAGATTATATATTAAGATATATATATATATATATATATATATATATACACTTATATATGTAACCATATATAACCTTTAACACTGCCTATATATATATATATATATATATATATATATATATATACTATATATATATATATATATATATATATATATACTTAGATTTGAGTTCAGGACATTGGTTTTCCCCTCGGAGAATTCCTGGTGTACATGGTGTTTGCCATAGTTATTTCCCTAAAGTTGTATTAATAGACCCGTTATCGTTGACACCTTAAAACGTTCTAGAGATGAACTTGTGACCATCATCCTGGTCCTCATATCGTGACTTAGGTTATTATATAATAGAGAAGTAAACATAAATTCTTTACTCATATCTCCAAAGTGGAATCAGGCTTTTAGTTGTGTACAGTTTTAATTTGAGAGGGTTTATTTATTTAAATTATTAACTGGAACTGCAAAGTGCTCAGTAATACTTCGAAATAATTCGCTATTTTGAGATTATTATGAATTCATTTAGAGACAGTTTGGATTATATGATTGTGACACATCGAGACTGTTAGCAAAACAACACTGTTCCAATCTATTGGCACATCATCATTTTCAAGATTAGGATCCATTCGGAACATCACTGGAATTCATTTTGAATACTCTTTTACTTTTGGATTAGTGATAGAACTTTTAGGGCTATTTGGGATTTAATTGACATTACTCTATATTTTTTTTATATTTTCTCTTTGTTTTCTGTGGAAATACATTATTTGTTGAAGTTTGCTAAACTTATTGGTTTTCACTCTTTTCTGTTACTTAATTTAAGACCATAGAGTCGTAGCACTACCTGGTGCAAAAATAATGATTAAGGTAGCTTTTGCCTGAACCGAACTCAGGGGCATATATTTTGAGAAAGTACTGCGAAGCACATAATTTTGATTGTCCACAGTGTTTGTTCTTACTTCAGTCAAGAGGTACATGGCTGTTTACTGTGTCAACTAGTGCACAAAATAGTTCTATTTTCACCAGCGTCAACATTGCAGTCTATGAAAAATGAATTAAAGGCGTGATGGAAAGAAATGTATATGTGATCTTTTATATTACAAATGTAACCGGTACAACTGCTAGTAAAAACCTTACAATTGTCTGCAATTGTCTATTTATATACAAATGTCATAAAATAAGTCGCTTGGTTGCGTGTTGACGCAAATATAATTGTAAAAAAAATAATATGCAAATCTAGTCATTTTGTACAATCAACACGGTTACACGAAAACTATCATCTGATATGTATGTATGTATGTATGTATGTATGTATGTATGTATGTATGTATGTATGTATGTACGTACGTACGTACGTACGTATGTATGTATGTATGTATGTATGTATGTATGTATGTATGTATGTATGTATGTATGTATGTATGTATGTATGTATGTATGTATATATATATGTATGTATGTATGTATGTATGCATATATGTATGTCCTCGTTATTTCTATATATTAGAAAACTATTGCTTATTTGAGAAAAACGTAAGTAATAGCAGTAAATAAGGATTCTAGCCCAGAGACCCTATTTTTCTCTGACCCAGAGACCCAATTTTTTCCAAACAAATACAAAGACGCATTTTTAAACCCACCCCGACCACACCCATCAGGTTAGACAAGCACTTTGCACTTTTGAGATTATTTTATTTCTAAAGTTTAAACAAAATTTTACAGAACTTCATCTCCTATTGTTAGTGTTTCAACTGTGGATATCAGAAATATTTTATTATCATGATGGTAAAGACAGATCTTTATTCTACCGCTTACCCAACAACGACATTCGAATAAATCTTTCATTTCTAGTTTATTAAGCGGATATTTTTGTTAAAGGAAAATACTTTTGACCGATCAAGATCAGTGGTAAGTTTAGTATATTTTTGTTGACTGATTGGATCATGAAAGTTATTAAATACTGCTGACAATTCCTTTCTTAATTTCTCAAGATAATTGAAATACTCGCTGTTGCCACATCTAACAAGCGAAAGTTTTAGCTTATCACGGCCGCTGAAACATATTCCCGAAGTTTCATTGTTAATTTCAGCTGTTAACTGTTTACCGTCCATCATTAGATATTTGATCTTGCTAATGCTGCTATTTGTCACTGTCACATTTTCGAACATTATTTTTATATTTTAGATAAAATTTCTAGTCGGAAAAGATAATGTCAAGTTTAGATTTGTTGTCAACGACTTCGTCAGATGAAAAGATAATGTCGAGTATAGATTTGTTGTCAACGGCTTAGTCGTCGAAGCGACAATACCCAAGTGTAAACGGATCTATTCCGTTTTCGCAATAACGTTTGTCATCAAAATTACTTAATCCACGTTTGATAATAACATCCGTTTCAAGTTTATGATCATTTGTTCGAATAGTCATTGCTCTTATAAAACTAATACCTCCATCAAGCGTTTATTTATGATCATCAAACCCAATATATTTTTTTAACAAAATTACGAGACAAACCTTTTGCTTTTTTTTTCTTATTTTATTATTGTCCAGCATCACGGCTTACATTTACTGCGCAATCCAATAAAGTATTTGATAATGCGCGAATTCATTTCGTATTTAAACTTACCAATAACTTTTTTGTTTGTGTCATCGTGAAATTTATTATCCTAGCGATAATCGGAAAGATCAAACAGATGTCGGTTATCAAAGATATCCTGATAGACGTCCTCGGTCTCTATTTCATAAACAAGCGAGTCAGTAGCAGTAAACAATAATCTAACTTGACGGCCACTGCTTCTTAACAAAATTATAATGAAAATCGTACATGAGCCACTTTGATAAATCTAACACAGCAGCTCCAAAATAAATCGGCTTTTTCAGTTTCAAATTTGTCTTTCTTCGTTGTATCGCGACAAGATTTTCATTAAAAATTTTCATGCTGACAAAAACATCGTCCGACAAGTTTGTTTCGGCGGTTGATATCATTAACTAGCTCGATGTTTACTCCCTTTCTAATATTTTCTATTGTCTTACCAAAGACAGAGTTGTTCATACGCTTTAAAAAGTCTTTCTCGAAACTGGTTTTCGCTACAGCTCTTCTCGAAGTATTTGAGCTAATATAACCTCTCATCCACAGCGACTGATTGAATGTTAGCACACGATGAACTTTCCTCAACACAAGACCAGCATCTACTGCTTGTTTTAAAACTTTGTAATGCAAAACATAATTTCGCTTATCAAGCAAATTTGGAACGAGTTTACTTACCACAGAATTTTGTTTCGGTTATGCCATTGCTTGTTGTTTCTGAGATAATAAACTATAGTTGATTATCATTGATTCCGCATAAAATGGATAATGGTTATGTAAATCGTGTAACGAAGTAGGATAGTCAAGATCAACTTCAACAAAATATGAAACATCGTCAGGTATCTTTTTTCTGTCTCCGCTAAAAATTGGTCATGTGTAATCCAACGAAATCCACTATAAGGCATTGGTTCTGACATTCCCTACCATACAAATTATTCACGTCGAGGTAAATAATATACTTCGATGGAAGCTCAGGATTGTACTCTTTCATGAATTTGTTGTTTGCTTCTGAATATTTCTTTGTTATCACGCTAATACCGCCACGTATACCTTTTTCGATAAAGTTAAACATGTCAACATCTGTTAGTAATTCTAACTCTACCTTGCTAAACTTTAACAGAGCATCCCACGATAACCCAGGAGCAGAGTAACACCAACAAGGATCTAGTCCATAATTATTATAGCTCACTTTTCGAAATCTTTCAAATACATCTGCCAGCAATAATACATCCGTTTTTAAATACAAATCATGATAATCGCCAAATGTCTTGCAATCAAATTCTTTCCACATATCTTGCGCATATTTGTACTCGTCATCAGTTATATTTTCGTTTTTTTAGCTGCGAATAAAATTTATCCTTGTCGGGCAAAGAAGCTTCATCAAATTTACTCCAATCGTCTATATACTCATATGAAAATACTCGTTTTTGTTAACAAGCTTGCTTTAGCGCCAAAACAATCTTGTAGGTTATAAAACTCGCTACAGTTTTTCACCAGCTCATCTAACGATGCTGCCATAACTGTAGGCTGTCGATAAAACGCAACTTATCTAAAGTACCTGACATATAGTTTTCAAAATTATTTGGGATACACTTGATTACGTTATCGAGTTTTAAACGAGACGTTATTTCAGAATCACCAAAAGCTTATACGATAATGTGACTGTCATATCATATCCTCGGAAATTGTGAAGAACAACTGGAATAAAATCTGGAGCATGAAACTTTAGATTACACTTGTCGTGAGCCTCTCCACGATATTGTCCGGTCAATTGACAATGATCACGTACTTTTTTATTACCAGGCGCGGGCGATGCATGTGTATCAAATGGCCGTTCACAAATATAACAAAATTCTGTTTGTTTGTGATCAATTTCCTTCTGGACTGTTAATTTTACCATTGGAAGGATTCGTCTTAAAAGATTTGAAATAGCGTCAACTTCGCTAATTAACTGCTTGAGAAGCCAAACAGCTGGATTAGGCGCGGTGACGCCGTCACTGCGATATATTTTAATCGGTTTGGATAAACTCGGATCAACACAACAAACTATCTTGTACGCATGGAACATGGTTCTGAGTTTTTCTTGTACTTGATTGGTTAGGATTATTTTCTGCACCGAATACAGGCTGAAGTAAGCACTCGAAATCAGCGTAGATAACGAAGAGAACTTTTAATTTATGTCTGTGGGTGACAAACCGAAGAATTTTTTCTTCTTCGCCTGGCATTGTTATTCGTTTTACTTCCGAGCAATATTGTAGATGCTTTTGTAATTTTTCATTGTCAGAGCAACCGTGTAAACAACGGTAACAGAAGTACTTCTTATTTTTATATTTGCTGTATTGTCTACCAGCAAGTCCGTTGAAGTTTTTGATCCATACGTAATGAGTTTTATAAAACAGCAGGTTTATTGTTGATTGTGATGCTGTTTCAGAAATATATCTCGGATAGACGTTTTCATGCTCGTCAAGACCAAATACGTTAACAGAAATATTATTTTGCTTTTCAAACTTTGGTATCTGATTTTCTACAACGGGAAAATCAATACCAGTAAAATTTAGTTTTGTAACGTGACTAAAATACTTGTCAATACAATTAGCGTGTTTTTCTGCTGGAAACATCGCAGAAAGAATGGTCCACTGGAAGCATTTATTATCAAGTTTTTGACGTTAATGCAACATTTTTTGTTCTTTATTTTCTGCGGCAGGTCAATATATGAACTACCGCGTAATACGTTATATTTCATTGTGTGAAATAAAATCTCAGTAATCGTCTCAAATTTCCAACCAGAACTTGATTCGGTGAATTCTTCTATCTTTTTCCAAATTTCCTGGTGTATTTTATCAGCTAGCAATGAAAGATTAGTTCCAGGCAAAACACGCTTGGATTTTGCGTTAATAAAAGGATCTGCAATTTCTTCGTCAGCAACTTTGTTGCCGTCGTTAGTATCATCTCCAGAAACATATAATTTTGAGAATAAAATGTGGTACTGCACTAAGATCTTCAAACCTTTATGTTTTTCAAGTTCACGTTTTATAGTTGGTTCGAGCAGATGAAAAAGATTTATAGAGGTAAAGTTTGCCAGAACAATTTGTTTATCAAATCGATAGCTGTTATCAAATCCAGCAATGCCCGGTAGCTATTTTTGTAGGTTCTCCGATAAGGCTGTTTTTTGCGATATCATGTAACTTCAGCATTGCTATATACTATACTTGATAAAATGTCTAATTGAGTGTTCAAAATACGTACAATTAGAGATTAGAATTGCTTATTGTATAATGACAAGCGCAAACGAGCAAGAGTATTATTACGCACATCCCAACTACAACTTGTACGCGGGAAATATGTTAGAATCTGTGATACACATCAAATACGGAAAACCGTTTTGTAAAGCGACACCAGCTGGTTATAGGATCAGCGTAAAATCAGAAGGAGATACAACGCGAACAGAAATGTTCAAGAAAGATTTTATCTACTCGTTGTTTTGCGGAGACATTCCAGAAGGGCATGGAGTGTATCATGTTATCGGTGCTGTTATCGATGATAATATTGCGTTTTTATTATTGCAAGACGAGTCTCAGCCGCATTTGATATTTGATCTTACGACGCCTCTGATAGTGGAAATATTCGAAACCGAAAAACAAAAAAAAATTACTTGGAAAAATAAATAACAGTGGATATCTTAGAATAAAAGTTAAAGGAGATTAAACAGATTTTGTTGGTTATTATAGCCATAGATTTGTTTTTGAAACATTCAGTGGATCTATTCCAGATCGTTTAGTAATAGACCATATCATCAGAATCAAGACGGATAATCGTATCGAAAATCTCGAACTTGTAACGTTAAAAGAAAATACAAAACGAGGACTCGGAGGGGTAATAAATTTCAAATGACCGGCTACACCTATCGTCGCTGTAAATACTGAAATAAACGAGGAGCTCAAATTTAAATCAATTTCAGCTGCTGCTCGATATTATAAAATAAATCCGGCAACAGTTAAGAGAGCCGCTGATGGTGTCACGAGTTAGGTAACATCGCCATCAACCTTTGACAAAATAGCATTTTGGTATGACAATTAAACTTCTTGTAAGATTTTTGCAAGTTCTCCTCGACTAATACAGCTATGGCACCATAACATGATAGCATCTCTATCATATGTTATACGAAATTTTTTATTGTCGTATAATTTTTTCCTTTCCGAATATGTTAATAGTTCTTTGTCATTTCCGCCATATATCAAAAGCAAATTAACTGAAATATTTTTTCGCCCGATAATATTTTTTACAGCTTCGTTAAGAGTATCAATACGATATATCCTTGCCTGCTCGATATACCTAATTCTGTCCATCATTATTATTTAGATTTTACAAAATTTTATTATAATATGAGTCCTCTCGAAAAACTAAAATATATTTATGAGACACCAATAACTCCAGCGCCAACTTTAGACATAGCACAAGAAGCCGAGCATGAAGAAGTCGTCAACAACAACGGCGAAGCTGATGTCAGCAACGAAGCGGCGAACACCTTCGGTGTCAACGACGAAATTGCGATTGTTCCCATGACAATGTCATGGGATAAGAAAAACTACGGAAGACCGACAACCGGCCGATACAATGTTAAGTATCATATCACAACAAAAACAAAAAAGAAACAAAAAAAAAAAAAAAAAAGTTATTTAATTTTACAGTGGACGAGAATCATTTTTTTTTCAGCTGGTAAAACCGTTTTTAAATTCAAGATTCCCGACCGACAGAAAAATAAACTTTGATTTTATATTTGTCAAGATATTTAATCTGATGACGATTTCAACGATCGCCGACGATATTTGATATCGTTATGAAAGCCAGTAAAATGTAAATCTGTCTTACGTAAATATGAAAAAATCTACAAAAACATTATTTCACAATGTTGAGGCCGTTGAGCTCCGTAGTTGGTATCCAACTATTAAATTTATCACTGTAACCGCGCCACTTAACGAGGCTTTTATTGCCACGTTTTGTGATTACTCGTTAGATAACAAATATATTTTGTTCAGTTTTCTGTCATTCTTATTCGTAAAAACTACCAATTACTGGTTCTCCAGCTAGATCTTTCAACGAGTACGTTACAGGCAATCACAAATTATGCATCAGCTACTCCAACAGCGTGCATTATACAATCGTTTTGTTCCGCTCAATCTAAAATAAGAGTATGTTTTATCCCGCGAAATACTTTATTGTAGTCGGGACAAAACCCACATATCATGCTCAGCGGCAACATCATTGTTATTTAGCGTGATCCAGCAGCTAAAAGTCTTCATTTAGCATATCCCTCGTTATATCTTCTGTTACGTGTACTAATAATACCATTGATTAAATTTAACATAGCGACATCATCTGCAGCTGCACCTGGCTTTGTTATTCCAAGATTATTACAGGCTTGCGTCAGCGAGTTTCTCACAGCGGCTACATCTGCTGCTGCATCTGGTGGTACTATACCAAAGTTTGTAGCATTTGTTTTAAAAAAAATGTCTAACTATCACAGGATCTGCATTAGCGTCAGCACCGTGTGTAAGATAGCCTCTCGAAATAGATTCTCCGGAAGCAGCTAAACCATTTCCAGTGTCTTTGAACTACATCATATTTGTTGCGATTGATCTTGAATAATCATAGCTAAATGAGACGATGTTTAGTATTGTACTTGCAATTTGCAAGTGCATTTAAATATCTTCTACGGTTTGATTTGATAGTTGATATCGTGCGCTTTTAAACAAGCTCCAGCCATTAAGTGCAATTTCTGTACCAGCTGCAATATCACCACCAGCTGCGGTTAATATTCGTCCACGAACTTCGAGTACCGCTTTATGCGATAACAAAAATACATCCTCGTCTCGTGTATTAAAAGTTCGAACACCAGCTTTATTTGGCTCGTTTGAGTTTTCGTAGAGATACTCGATCTACTCGAATTCTGTTGCTGCATCGTCGGTAATAAAAAAAAATCCTCGGCGAGATCAAGATAATTTTTAACTGACATTATTTATTTTATAATCTGATCTGACTTTTAATAGGCATTATTTCTAAGGTAGCTTCAGTAGTTCTTCTTTGTTCCTCAGATAATTCTTTAGTTTTTTTTTTGACACATCTTCTATTCACCTCTTTAACTCAGCAGGATTAACCGTCAATCTTGCTATTGCATGTTGAAGCGCAACAGGGTTGTTCATTAATCTGTCAAATTCAGCTTGTCGTACAACAGGATCAGCAATGGTTCTCACAAGTTTCTCTACAATTATTTCAATTTCTTCTTTTGATCTTTCCCCGAGTAAACCTAACAAGCCTTTTTCTTGCAATTTTTAAGTTCGTCTGCAGATAATGTTGAAATTTCTGGTTGTTTGCCAAGTACTGCTTCAGTAACTGGCTTAAAAATTTTGACAATTTCTTCTTCTGCTTGAGCTTGTCCTCCACGTGCTTCTTTCACTTTTTTCTTAAAAGCAGCTTGAGATGCAGCACATTTCTTCAGTAATTCAGTTTTTTGATGATAATTCAATGTTATTTCTATACGCTTCATAAACTTCGTCTAGAGAAATTTATCAATACAACAACGAAGCATCTTTGCTAGACCACGCGCTAGCTTATCAAATAAGAAAGAGTTATATTCGTCTTTAGTAGCTCTGTGATATAATTCAATAAATTTATCTTTGGTTACATCACCGCATTATTCGTTTGCAATGTTTCTCACATCAACATTATCTAGTCCAGGAAACAGTATAAAACATCCTGTATTTCGCCGAATAAACCTGTCGACGTTATAAAACCCCTGCGCAAGATAAACTGAATTACACTTTTTGTTACGCGACAATGAAAAGTAAGATCTAATCTTATTCATCTCCTCATTGTTCAACGGAATATCGTCAAATACAATTATGTTATACTCAGACGAATCCAGTTCATTCACAGGAACTAAATTTTCTGGTTGGTTGATCATAACTATATCTTCGCCAGCACCAAGGTCATCGCGAAGTTTGTCGTTTTACTCGCTTAATTACTCGTATTTGTCCTGCTGCGGATTAACTGTGTAAATATACACCCTATCGTAGTTAAAGTTGTCGTTGAGCAAAAGATTTAATAAAAGATTTGTTTTACTAGATCCTGTACGACCAACAATAAGATAACGCCAATCTGGAAGTTCGTTGTTGTGTTTATGTTTGATTAATCGTTCGGTATCAAACTTTAATATTGGTGTATTTTTCACCGATGACTGCGTCATTGTTATATATTAATTTTATGTTTGTTATTTTATGTAAATGAGTTATTACACAAAATTTCGAACAACACACAGGATCCATTTCCGCTGACAAACCAACAATAACTGATACATCTGTGCTTGTCAGGGAAACCGGTGATACAATGACAGGTAATTTATTGATGTCAAATCAACAAGTACTTGGTTTAGAAGTAGATTATCCACGACCTAAGGTTGATCTTACCCAAGCGATAAGTTACTCACAACTAAAAACGATCGACGATAACAAACTATCATTGACAAGAAGAACGTTAAACGGTAATTTGGATGTGTCAGGAATTTTTTTTTATAAATTTGGAGGCCGCATATCCACCAACAAACTTAAATCAAAGCCAAGCGGTAAGTTATTTTCAGTTGAAATACGTAGATAACAACAAGCTTGATAAAACTGGTCGAACAGTTACTGGCAATATTAATGTGTCAAGTAAAAAAAAATTATTGGGTTGGAAACTGTATATCCGCCAGCAAATGTTGAGTGAGGTATGCTCAACTATAAAATGTTGACGATAAAAAGCTTAATAAGGCTGGTGACACAGTGACTGGTAACCTGACAATGAGCAATAACTCAAAAGTAACTGGGCTTTCAATAAGTTGGCCACCAGCTGATGATACTGATGCTATTAGTTATGCTCAGTTAAAAGGAGTACTTACTTCGTATTTAAAACTATCTGGTGGATCAATGTCAGGCAGCATAAATATGGAAACCAACAAAATAACAACAACATATGTTCCAGATAACTCATTTGATTTAACAAATAAAGCGTATGTTGATAGTTTATAAACAGATACTGTCATCCTAATGATTGCCTTGAAGAACAAAAGCAAGTTGAAATCCTGCTAAAAAATATTGCTCGAGCTTCACAAGGAAAATATAGATTTGATAATACAATCGGATCTAATAAAAAGACGAGCTTATCTTGGAAGAGCACAGGAAGAGAAAAGAAAAAGCAACAACGGTGGGCGTCTGGACAAACTAGCAGAAGATAAAAATATAAAATTGAGAAGAAACAAAAAGTTACATGAGAGTTTTTCAAAACGATAAATTTTTAAGCATCTCCGTATGTACTACCACGACAAAGAAACCCTAGTTAAAATCGCGTGTATATCAGCAGATACGGAGTTAATAATCAAAGCGTACTCGAAAGCAATTTTACCAATGATACATGAAAACCCTGAATTCGATCCAATTATTATTAATAAATCTCTAGCGATGATCAAAAATCTTGACGAGGAAATTAATAATTTCAGTGATGTTGAGCGAGAAAAGTTTTTTAAAGAAGTCGAATCAACAGGGTTGATAGAAAGGATTGATTCTTACTTCTACATCAGTGAAGAATATTATGTTCCACCTCCATCGCTCCAACGCTCTAGACAATTGTCAATA
>JAECUM010032035.1:0-32523 GCA_016617855.1 Megalonaias nervosa
TATATATATATATATATGAGTGTGTACTTTGCTCCTGTAGAAACATGCTTTATTAGTTTTTAACTCAGGATGTTTCAAAGATTTTCAATGACAAGAAATTCGCACTTTGTAATCCGTTTTATTTCATGTTTTGCAAATCGTCAGCTTGCATGAAGGGGTATTGGCAAACGCACGTGCTACATAAGTTACAATAGCTTGGTCTGTTATTTTCAATTGTAAATCGGCAATGTAGATAAATCTGCTAAATACATTTTGGAGCGGGTGGGTTGGTGGGAGTGAGGGGTCGGGTATGGTGTGGTGGGCATATGTTGGTGGTATTATAGTCGCATTATGCTTCTGCAGATCTGGGTCTGTGCAGTTTGATAGGAGTAATCAGTAGAACAAAGAAGATAGACCTTGCGACTGCAGATCAGGATCTTTAGTTGTTTGCAGTTTATATCAACTTATAAGCGATTGCAAGAGGTCAAAAGAAATAAAAATACCAAAAAGGGATCAACTGACAAAAAGGCTGTTTTTTCTTTGAAAAAAAGGAATAGTTGCAGTGAAAAATTAAATGCTAAAAGCTAATTTAAAAGCTTTCGTTTGGATCAATTTATGATACAAATGCTCCATCCGAGCGAAGGAATTTTCTGATGCCGAAAGTGGAATTTTAATATCCAAGACCGATACATTTTGAAGGATTATATTCCACACATTTCTACAGGAAACAGGATGGTTGTGGTCAAAATGTATTCTGAATGCTGCCACAAATTCAAATCAGCAAAAGGCCTGACCGTCAAATATAGCATAAAAGTTAGGTTCACGCTGAAGAATTCAGCGTAAACTTTAAATGACAAAGAATAGTGGTCAAGACCATCGATGTAATGGCAATACGTGAAGTCGGAATGGCTTTCTTAATGTAGGTGACCAGGTTAAAATAATAAGTCCACTGTTATCCATAGGATTATACCATGAGGACAAAAATAGTGATAAAGTCCTCCATTAAACTTTTACCTAAGGTTGTGTATTTTTTCTTTCATAATATAATAATGTGAAGATGCAAAAAAGATCCCATACCTATTTGGACTTGAAAACGGACTTTAGAATCTGTTCATGAAGCTGGGTCAATCAGTGCATAACGTCCTGTTTGCAGGATGCTAACTTTAACCGCTGCCTTTTGATTATGGTGAATGAACGGTCATGTGATAATGGAAATATGGGAATATTTGCCAGTTTGTGTGCAATAATTTTTCAGCAGCAGAGAGGGTGAACAGACCATTTGTTCGAGTCCTTATTTATGAAAATTAAAGGTTCCTGCAAAAGCTGAAAATACAAAATCAATAACGCCAAACCGAAGCCTCTAACCGACCGAGATTTCTCTAACTGGGTTAGCTCATTTTGTTACTTTATCGCTGACGTTTGTGTTTTCATTTTTTTTATGGCGTGACCCGGACACTCACTGTTGGTCGTCACCCTTTCTGCTGCTGTAGTGTCAACCAAATATTTTATTGAGACTCACACGATACCTAGATTTGGGGTCATGTAAAATTTATCGTGATAAATCCGTGTGGGGTAGCTTGTGCTTCTGAAAAGAAGTTTTTGAACTTAATCATGTCTGTATCCCCTGAACACCAAGTTTGATGAATATTTCGCAGAGTATGGTATCGACTCCATTAAACACAACTAAAATATTGCAGTTTTCTCTGATCACATTAGGTATTTGTGTATATTGCTGAATAACATAAATCACGTCAGTATTTTTGTGTCTGCCTAGAGAAAATGTAGGAGGTGGATTTGATTGTTTGTCCAGCATCACATCATCGTATACTACGAGATTATTAATAAATCCATCGAGGTCATCTACAGTTGGGGCTTCAATAATATCGGTGATAAAATCAATAATATCATTATCATCCTCGTCCAACAATGTTGCGTTTTCATTAAAATCTTTATGTACTTCATAACATCGTTGATCATCTACAGATGGTGCCACCAAGTACAACTTATCCCACTTGAGCCATCTCATTATCAGATTAAGTAATAATTGGGTTTTACCAGACCCAGATGGACCTATGATAACTGCTGTGAGAGAATTTGGTAGTGCTGGATGATGCTTGACTGGCTCCTGCTTTCTTGTCGCTGAAAAGTCAGTTATATCCATGTAGTACAAATATAATAAATAATATTGATTTATATTGTGTTCGATGCAGAGTGCCCACCCCACCAGTGGATTAACAACAATAATAACAAAATATAAAAAGCGTGCACTTACAGGCAAGAGTATAAAATGTGATTAAAGCAAATACAGATTTATTTCGTCTCGTACGAGGACAGGTGGTGATATTGCTGCCTCGCTGAGAAAAACATCTTCCTGGATATAATTATTGTGGTCCTGGAACCTGACTTGATATCCGACCTGACGAACGAGATCAACCAAGACCTGGAGAGTATCCAATAAATGCGATTGATCAAGCGTGTCACGTTCATGATGTTGCGTATAAAAATAAAGATTTACAACAACGACATATTGCAGATGTGAAATTGATTCACGCGCTGAATTCCATAAAAAAATATATGTCTCAGAGAAAAACTTGCTAGCTTTCTAGTAAAATCTGCGATGAAAGGTAAACTAGTCCTAAGGGCTGGTAATTAATCAACTAATTATTATCATAATAATGGAATCGGTTTATTATAGCCCAAGAGGATATTGGAGGGGTAAAGCAGCGATTGGTAGACTTGCTAATGCGGTAAATGTCTCACGTTCTGTTGCTGCAGATTGGTTAGCACGACAGGCAATATGACAAATTTATCTACCACCACCTAAAAAAATTCAGTATGCACATTTTAATGTCGGTGCTCCCAATGAAGTTCATCAAGCAGATATTTTGTTTTTACACACGATATCATTAAAACTGGTAGACGTCAATCACGCACATATAAATACGCGTTAACTGTCGTTGATGTTGCAAGTAGATATAAAGAAGCAGAACCATTATCAACAAAAACAGCATCTGAAGTTGCATCTGCTTTTGAACGAATTTATCAACGAGGACCCTTGCGATGGCCACAACTATTACAGGTTGATCCTGGCAAAGAATTGCTTTGTGCAGTATCATCGTTGATGAAAAAACACAACGTTAAAATCAGACGAGGACACACTGAAATTCATCGTGATCAGGCGATCGTTGAACGATTTAATCGAACACTTGCTGAACGGTTATTTGGATATCAGTATGCACAAGAAATATCTCTGAATAAAGTTCAGAAAGACACGAGATCTCGTGAAAGGGTTGCAAGATTGCCAAGTGTGATAGCTGCGTTAAATAATGAAATTACTCGTGCAACTTTTATGAAGCCTACCAATGCGATCACAAAGAAACATATACCAATACAACGCCATGACTCTTCCTCTCAACCAGTACTAGGTAATGTGACTGTCAGATACTTATATAAACCTGAAGGGGGTAAAAAAAGAGGAACTGATCCTATTTGGAGTGTGACAACACATAAAATTCCCAGCTTGGTAAGATCCACGGGTAGACATGAAATCTACAGACTAGATTCAATTGCTCCTTAACGTGGATTTGTACGCGACTAATTACAAGTAATTCCTGAAGAAACACAATTACCACTGCGTTCACTTTTGTAAACTGGCACCCCTACGTCGATTATATTCAAGACAGGTCAGCATCACATTTTCGCGTGTGTGACGAAGACTACTATTAATTCTATCGACGGTAAACTGTCTTGGATTATTATTCGAATACTGCCACAGCATATTACAGTTTCAGCTCGCACAATGATTATTCTGTCGTTGTTTCAGTGTCATAATAAATTCAGCGTCAAGTCTCGTTTTTTTGTCACATTGGTTATAACCAAATAATTTTTTCTTGACAACTTCGTCCTTGACATCGTCAACGACTACATTATCATTGTCTATGATTACCCTCCACAGCTGAGATATTCTTCTAACTCGAGACACTGCGAGATAAACTAAATTTGACCATTCGATCCGATCATCGACAATCCAGATATTTGTATCAGAAATAGTTAATCCCTGTGACGAGTGAATCGTTATAACGTATCCTAGTGTCCACAGAGTATTATCCCTGACTCCGTCAGGCGTTAACGCGCTCTCAACAGCACTGACAGGAACTAAAACAATATCATTTAATACAAGATTTTGTTTATCACCGCAACCTGGAATCTCAACTTCAACATTCTGTCGCCGAGTATCTGCTGGGCGATAACATAATGGTACAGGTAGATTTGAAATTTTTTCTTTATGTAATAGAAATAATTGTTGTTGTGTATCACGAACTATCTTTCTACTTGTAACTATCAAATCAACAGGTCTCCATAAATTTCAAAAATCATTCATAGGAGTTTCTGGAATTACTTTACGCATTATCTCACATTGTATTTTATCTGGCTATAGTCTGATTAACCTTTTAACCTCTTTCAGAGGTTCATCAATAGCTCTATGATAATCAGTTATTTCTTCGTAATAATCTACAAATGTTTTTAACCATTCGTGTGGAGACTGTCCAACAAAAAGTGGCGGTTGACCATGATCACCACACATTATCACAGCAGTATTCTTTGTCAATAACCAGTCAAGAAATATTTTTAATACTTCCAACGAGACCGTGAATATTTCATCTCAGATAATAATTTTAGGAATGTATTTCTCACCCATCCGTGATGGAGTCCATGCGTCTCCTCACCATCGGAAGAGACTATGATAAGTTTAAAATTTTACTCCTCTTTCGATCATCTCTCTGGCGAGTCTGTGTGTAGGTGTCAAAACAATCATATCAAGATTTTGAAATAATTTAATAACACGAGTTGTCTTACCTGATCCTCCGGGTCCATTAAGATAAACAGTTTTATGTCTAACTACAGGATCATATATCGATGGTGCAGATGACAATTCTGATATTTGATTATTTTTGTAATAAATGTTCTTGATTTCAACGTCGGCAGATTCAGAATAATTAAGTATCTTTTCTCATTTTATTCTCCATTCGCCCCATGATGCATCAGCGCCGAAATGTAATTTCTCTAGCAATTCTGCATGTTCTTTATTGATATAAAAAGAGTCTGTGGCAACCCTAACCGCGGTATCAGGAAATCTGTTTATCATCGATAATAAATTTATCGAAACATATGCTAGCTTCGAAGATCTTAAATGAGTAAACTGTGGTGACTCACCATCAATATAACTCACAACTGTACCTAATTTAGTTAGTCTGATAAATAAACATCATTTCGGTTTGTAAATGTACCTCTCTCCGTTGTATCAGTAATTATGAAATCAAGTTATGTATCGTTCATGATTAATCTTGTACACTTTCGTTTATGATCACACGCACCACCCTGAGTAAACTTACCAATTATTTTTCTGCCGAGATCCTTTGCAAGTTTCTCATTATTTTCTTTTCTGCATTTAGATACATTATTAATAAGTCCAGTAATTTCCTCCTGGTCAAGATTAGGAAATTCTTTCCTGATATATTTTTCTGCATCAAACTTATCTGGTTCTGGCAACCAAATTTGTTTCTGCACGCGATATGATATAATTGCTTCATTTACTTTCAACGATATCAATGTTTTTACGTCAATCATATATCGTAATAAAACTATTGGAGCCCAACATGTTTCTGAAATATGTTGTCCAAACCAAGCATAAATAATCGGATGTAGAATTTGTGCAAGCTCGAATGAATCTATACAAGCAAATCCAGTCAGGTCAAAATTTGGCAAAGGTCCATTTATAGCAACTCTGTTCATCTCGTGTGTGGGATGTCCAAATCTCTTAAAGTATACAGAACACTCTCCGTATCCAAGAAAACTTCCAGGATAACACGCTACCATATCAACGTAGATAACGTCGCTATAATCGTATTTAGTATTTCATAATCTGCCGTGTCCGTATTCGATACAGCTGTGTTGGGCGTCTTCTAGAAATTCCAATCGTGTCGGTTTCCATGAATTTTTCTCCTGAGCAAAGTGAGCAGCAACTGATGGAACGGTAAAACAGTTATTCAGTAATTGTTCGATAACATCATAATGGTTCGTGTATTTCAAAGCAAAGATTTTTCATTTCGTAGTGGATAAATTCTGCACGATAAATTTCTCCGCTAGGCCGTACAAACTGATCATAATTTCCGTCATCGGAACTTTGAAACAGCCAAACAGATACAGGGTCACTCTTACTGATATTTCTGATAAATCAAATATATAATCATCATAAAATTTAACTGTTCTGTCTCGTGGAAATATTATCACCGCGAACGTCCATGCATGTGAGTTATGATCAATAATTTCTATCGGAGCTCCTCTTGATTCACATTTCGATTTGTATAAAATCTCTCAGGTTAACGTCTTCACTGTTATTGGAAATTTTAATTTCTTTCACAGCTCAGCAACGTCTTTGATAGACGCTCCGGTATCTTTAACTGTTTCTGCACACTCGTTTATTTCTTTACGTCTCAGATCAGTCAAACCTTTTCCACGCATCGTGTTTGTGAAGTGTTCTGTAACTCGCTCAGCTACACAATTTATCCTTGATAGTTTCATCGGTGCGAGATCATCAACGATGGGTTTATCATTTAGCGGATACAACGCATAAACAGCTGCAGTTACAGGATACGTTCGTTCATAATACGGTTTGTCAATACTAGTCAATATTCCTGGTTTGGAATTTTTATTCAACGTGACGATGCTACTTCCAACAAGTACACGGACGGGGTCACGTTTGTCACGGATAATCCAAGTGTCGTCGACTGTCTGCACAATAAATTTTATTAGAATTAAATATCTTTGATTGTCGAGATAGTTAATAATTCATCCTGCGCGCGAAACATTCATTGTAGCATTGACAACACTTTTGATTCTGAATGTTGACCACACATGAACCGCACCATCGTCGTGAAATTCCTTCTTGGCTTTACGGATGCGATCAATTATATCCCTATTAGTTAATGTCTGATTTTGCATCGAAAAACTAAATTTAGGTTTCGGCAGTTTGTCAAGATCGAATCTGGCTCTAGAAGGCTTAATTGCGGATAATCTCTCAAACTCCTCCATATTATAATTAAGACAAATATATACTTAAA
This sequence comes from Megalonaias nervosa, assembly GCA_016617855.1. Taxonomy (NCBI): domain Eukaryota; kingdom Metazoa; phylum Mollusca; class Bivalvia; order Unionida; family Unionidae; genus Megalonaias; species Megalonaias nervosa. The sequence continues at coordinate 7,101 of JAECUM010032035.1, forward strand.
TTGAAGTATAAGTATGTATATAATGATTCAAGCAAACAACAAATGAAGGTGGCTGATGATTGGTTATTCAACTCCTTGTAACAAAACATGCGTAAAAGACTTCTGTGGATATCATATGCAAAGCGTTCGGCACGAAAGTCTAGGACCAAAACCGTGTTTACGGTGTGGTGTTGGGTTAGAGGAGAAACTCAGTTGTGTGTGCAATGTGGTGGTAAAAAAGAACAGAGAGCTAAAACAATATTGTTACGTATCGGCTCGTTCAAAGTAACACAAAGAAAGAGTGACTACAAGAAGCTTTGTAAATTTTAACAAAAATAATTTATTTCCCTAGAAAACACGGTGAAAAGATAAATAGATGAAACAAGACTTACGATTTAAGAAGAAGATAACAAAAATTTGTTCTAAAGCTGTGGAAACTCATAAGTCCTGTGAAATAAACAGTTCTAATTTGATATAGTCTGAATCTCAGTTCCGTTCCAAGATGGGGATGATGACGTCAGACGAAGGCTAACACAAAATGTTCAGAGTTTTTACTGTGAATCACAATTTGTATTGTTCTGCTCCAATTTAGAAATAATTTCAACAAATGTCTTTGTCCAAAGCCAGTAGTGTTGTTCTCCAGGGAAAATAATTATTTAGAAAGTAGATGAAATACAGCTACCACCACTAACAACACACATGTTGTTCCTCGTACGAATGCACAACTCTTTCCAGCACAGAAATACCTTTTCCTTAAGGTATTAGAAACTCTGTAAGATGTTATGATGTGACCCTCAAGTATAACTGACTACGATTATGACTATCACTATGACTGAACTTTCTTACAGATAACTAAGCATATAAAAGGAACTAATACGTCGTTTCATGTACACACGCACGACGTGCACGTGTGATTTCGCAATCCACCTGGACATTACGAAAGCCTGAACAAGTATCAGCCAATCATTTACATAGCTACTGCTGAATGTTTACTTGCGACGAATTTACTATCATACAAAGCTCGTGCTTACATGAGTCACATTTACGTTTTAAATAAATACGATGTTTCTAACATACTATTAAACCCATGCAAACATAATCATCATCATAATAATAATTACATTTAATGATGTAAAAATGAAATAAAAATGAAACAAAGAATTAGAAGAATTTAAATTTTAACACACAATGTAATTTAACTACAGGGTCGTAACACTTTCCCCCATAAAGAAAAAAAGAAAGCTTTATGTAATAAAGCTTTCTTTTTAACCAGATGTAAATTATACATGAGGTAAAAGAAAAAATAACATAAGAACTCTTATGAATTTGCACAAAGGTGCATAATGAAAATGACAATTCTATACACGGGAAAGTGCATCTGCAATTAAATTATCTTTTCCTTTAATGTGCCTGATGTCACGAAGGACACTTGTGATTTCGCAATCCACCTGGACATTACGAAGGCCTGAACAAGTATCAGCCAATCATTTACATAGCTACTGCTGAATGTTTACTTGCGACGAATTTACTATCATACAAAACTCGTGCTTACATGAGTGACATTTACGTTTTAAATAAATACTATGTTTCTAACATACTATTAAACCCATGCAAACATAATCATCATAATAATAATAATTACATTTAATGATGTAAAAATGAAATAAAAATGAAACAAAGAATTAGAAGAATTTAAATGTTAACACACATGTAATTTAACTACAGGGTCGTAACAATATTATGATAAAAAAAGTAATACCTATGAATCTCCCATAAAAATTGCTGAAGACTACCTGGCTAGATTTTCAAAATAATGAATGAGACAAATAATATTATTGAACAAATGGAACAAAATGAATTTGTAACACATCCTATCATTAAAAATTATGACGCATCTCGAGATGGTATAATTAGGCACTGTCGATTAAAAAACCAGTCGGGAATGTCATTAATACTGGTTATTATATGTTCAATGCCGGGTGAAATAAAATGTATTATTCACATAGATTCGTGTACGAGTGTTATTATGGATTGATCAAAGATGGACTTGTGATCAATCATGTTAATTCAGATCGAAAGGACAACTCTTTATTAAATTTACGAATTGTTACGCAGAGTCAGAATTTACAATTTGGAAATACTGGGAAATGTAAAAAATTTGCAAGGAGGGTTGTTAAATCTCTGAATATGGAGACTGGCGAAGAAATAATATTTTCATCGATGAATGCATCTGCCAAATATTTTGATATTGTCCCACTTTCAGTAAAAGTGTCGCAGATAATATAACCAAATCGGCATTTTCGAAGAAAATCAGACAAAAGATCACGGTTCAGAATACACACATGAAGGGAGATAACTCTTTCAAGCAAAAGCTCTCTCTGATAGAGTATTTAAGCAGTTGTTCCGTTTGTTATTGCGTAATATTATATTACCGTTGCGATTTATTTTGTGTGTGTGTGTTTGTGTGTGTATGTGTGTGTGTGTGTGTGTGTGTGTGTGTGTGTGTGTGTGTGTGTGTGTGTGTGTGTCGTATTCAGTAACTTAATTGTCTGTAGTCAGTGGATCAGTATAATTTGTAGCAGAAAATGATATTTACATCTTTTAACTCTGCCGATAAATTCAGATCGTTCATAAGTTTGATGTACATTATCCTGCGTGAATTTCAGGTAGGTTATTTTTAGACCTTCCAGGTACGTAATAGACCTATATGTACATTTAACAGACTGCTCAGTAGGTCACTCGACATCTGTTTACAAACGACATCCGGCAGATTTATTTTAGAAATTAAAATAAATCCACACTACAGTTTATTCAGCATTAGGTAACTTCTGAAACGTGCGTGAGATTTATTTTAGAGATTAAAATCCACACTACAGTTTACAATAATCCTGATTTTATTCAGTATACTGGTCGTACGTAAGTTGCCTGCTTATCTAGTATAGGTAACGTCATAGCAATTTTTGAAACGTATATTTGTAACACGAGTCTCTGGTGCAGTGTTAAAGTGTCGAATTCTCGTACTCGAGGTCTTGAGTTCTGTTCTCGTGACTGACACATTGTCGATGGTTGCGGTACGATGCCAATTTTTCATAATAGTTGGGGTCCGCGACCCATTTGCTCAAACTTCAACAGAGAAAAATACACTCTTCCACCATGTCACCACGTGGTGGGTGCAATTTTGCACTCCCCGGGTTGATTATGGGGGAAGGGTGTGCAGAAATCTGTTGAACATAGAGAAGGCCCCGTGTGTGTGTGTGTGTGTGTGTGTGTGTGTGTGTGTGTGTGTGTGTGTGTGTGTGTGTGCTGTATTTAGAGCTAAGATTATAGTTAAAATTATTTGTGCTGTCCTTAGAGCTAAGTACTAAAATTAAGATTATATGTTGTGCTGTCCTTAGAGCTAAGTTAATTAAGTTTATGTGTTGTGCTGTATAAAACAATTAAGATAGTTAAGATTGTCAAATACATGTGCCCTCTGAACTTGATAGAATGTCGTTTGGCAATCTAGGAGTTCACATGGGGTTGTGCCATACTTTATATGCTGGAAATATGCTTGATATTATATAATTCTGTAAATATGCTTGATATGATATAATGCTGTAATATGCTAGTATAGTTAAGATTATATGTTGTGCTGTCCTTTATATGCTGTAAATATGCTTGATATGATATAATACTGCAAATACATTCCTCGTTGAGAGATACAAATATTTTTTTTTTATTTTAAACAAATATTTATAATATAATTTATTCTGAAAATATTAATGTTATTATTTCTGCGATTAAAAAATTACAAGATGACGGTATACAAATATCTGATGAACTTAATCCTGAAAAAATTATGTGCGATTTTGAATCATTACAACAACGATAATTTGAAAATAAATACACATTACCAACCGATTACAGATTCATAAAGTTGATTCAGCAAGCAATGTTACATTCGCTGGCAATAGTTAGAGATACGCAGGTGAAACTATTTGCCTCCCTCGCACACTCAGTCGAAAAGATTAGGTCAGAATTATCTGACGAATACGAAACAAAAAGAATTGTGAATGCTCGTATAAGACAGTTGAGAGAGATTATGTCTGCTTGTAATGTCAATGATGATTGTGATTGTGAAAGCGATGTCACCAGTGACTGTAGTGACGACGATACTAACTCTGTCACCGTGACTGTAGTACCAGCTAAACAAGAGGGATAATTCATTTCTGACTACAGTAAAAAATATTTATTAATTTTTATTCAGAATCAGATTTATTTTTTATTCTGATAATAATATTTATTCAAAATCAGATAATAATAATAATATTTAATTTTTTATTCTGATAATAATATTTATTTTTTATTCTGATAATAATATTTATTTTTTATTCTGATAATAATAATATTTATATTTTATTCTGATAATAATAATAATACTAATAATAATATTTTTATTCTGATAATAATATTTACTCAGAATCAAATTATAGGGAATAATAATAATATTTTTTATTCTGATAATAATGATAATAATAATAATAATAATAATAGTAATAATAATAATAATAATAATAATAATAATAATAATAATAATAATAATAATAATAATAATAATAATATTTTTTTATTCTGATAATAATAGTAATAATAATATAAATAATAATAATAATAATTTTTATTCTGATAATAATAATAATAATAATAATAATAATAATAATAATAATAATAATAATATTTCTTATTCTTATAATAATGTTTGCTCAGAATCAGATTATAATATTTACTCAAAGTCAGATTATAATATTTACTCAGAATCAGATTTATTTTTATTCTGATAATAATAATCAATTTACTCAGAATCAGATAATAATAATAATATTTATTTTTTATTCTGATAATAATATTTACTCAGAATCAATTTACTCAGAATCAGATAATAATAATAATATTTATTTTTTATTCTGATTATAATATATACTCAGAATCAGATTTATTTTTATTCTGATAATAATATTTACTCAGAATCAGATTATATTTACTCAGAATCAGATTTATTTTTATTCAGATAATATTTACTCAGAATCAGATTATAATATTAATTTTTTATTTCTGATAATAATATTTAATTTTTATTCTGATAATTTATTAGCATTTTTTTTTTGTTTTACGATCTCACAAACAGATTTATATACTATGATTCACTTCTCAAATCCAGAAGGTGTCCCGTGTGGTCAGTAAGTTTGAAATGTAATCTTGATAACAGTGGATTGTGACATCTCAGATAAACAGGATTAATTGGTTCTGATACAATTAAATATCCTGGTGGGACTTGCGGTGTAAATGTGTATAAAATAATCCTTGCTGGGCCTGACTGGATTTTTCAAGATCTGCTTGATAGATGCCATCTATTACATCACATGCATGATAGACTGCGATCGTCGATGTGATATTTACAATACCAGGTGAAATATGACGGCCTCCACCGTAAGGATCATTATTATATCTGAGAAAAATTGGTGGCTGGTTTATTTTTTCCCATGAATCAAGTATTTTTAGAAAGTTTTGTGTGATAAGATTGTTGACTAATTTTTTCATCTCGTGGGTGTCAATTCCTGGTATTGTATATTTTTTATGTAATTGTTCTTCTGTTGTTTTGTAGTGGTTAAGAAACAATTGTTTAAATTCGGCATGGGTTGGACAATCAGTAGTATCAAAGGCAGGAAAATCATTTTGAATTGCCTTTAATATAATTACTCTACCGACAAATCCAAAATCTGATGTAACATGATCTAAATGTTGCATTATTTCAATCATTTGTTGTTTAACGTCATCTTTGTAATGTTGTGATAAGGAGAAAAATAGACTTTGTAGATCATTAAATACCCGAGCGTATTCAGAAGTAATCGGTTCAAAAAACGATTTGATTTTTTCTTCATCGATGAAAAATATTTTTTTTAACATTATCATATTTATATAAGTGTTTTCTCAAAATATAAATATTTCTACCGCCGACTAAAGTAAGAAAAGGTGGATCACCAACGCGTCGTATCCATGGATGATTTTGTCGATATTCTGGTTGTTTTATATATTTTTCTTCATTTGTCTTAAATTCATCAAGTCCAGGTTCTGGTGGTCCATTATAAACATGAGGAACTTCTGGCCAACCTAGCACTGATCTGATCGAACTTTGATAAATATCTACGGTGTAGTCGAGAGAATTTATTTCTATCGCGGACGATAACGTTGGTTCATGAACAGTAATAGCTATTTTGGATTCTTTTCCTGTGAAAGAGTTAATTCTGCGTTGAAACTCATCGTTGATTTGTTCTATTTGATAACTGCCAGTTGGAATGCCAACAACTTGCCAATCGGGAGTTCCGTCGGGTTTATCTTATTTGCGAATACAAGTGAATTATTTGCTTGTAATCCACCGAATGGTTTCGACCTAATATTTGGCCAACTGTAATAAACTCTTAATTGTGCTAGGGCTATTTCGTTAGCTGGAATTGCAGTTGGAAAAACCACATTAAACTCAGGATTGGTTGATCTCGCTGATATCATTGTTGTCCTTGGCGGTGCTGTATTAACGACGATCTGTTGCAGTAGTTCGTTCGATGATGACATTATTATTACTATTATTTTTTTAAATCTCGAATTTGATCTTCCGTTAGATCTTCTATTTTTTCGTCAAATACTTCATTGTAAATTTTTATCATCATTGTGAACTCCTCATCGGAGATTTTACCATCACTGAGATACGACGAGAGATACGATGATAGTTTGGAATATGCTGACATCGCCGTATGTAGTTTTATTGTATACTCGTGTAATTTTGTGTTTGTGCATGTAGCTACCTTCTTTGCATTAATACTGAAAATACCAGAAATTTTCGTTGCGGCTGAAACAACGATTGCTACAACTGCAGGCGCGGTCATTGTTATTGTTGATAACAATACTCCGGTTCCAGCGATGATAGGAGAAACTGAATAAACAATTATATCGATGACAACCACACGTCCGCGATATTTTTTAACTCTTACTGTATAATCGTTTAGTTTGCCATGTACATACTTGATTGTATCTGTAACGAAGAACGTCAACTGGATTTTGATTCATTATATTTTTATTAAGTAATTAATTGAGGTGTTTCAGCGACAAATTCCAGACCCACCAGTAAGACGCTGCGGTTAATTTTTATCAGATGGTTCCAATATAAATATTTCTTCGGTATCTTTATTTAACATAATAGACACAGTTCCAGAAAAATCATCGGTTGAATGACACCATGGATACGTGGTAAATATCCTAAATTTTGCACCGCTAAATACGGACAGCCTGTACACACCAGTAACCTCTGCAGTATGTCTGATAATGTAATTTTGCTGTGTCCATGTTGATGATCCTCATGATACTGTGTATACTTGTTGGATGATCTGCTTGTGAGGAATTTTAATCAGATTAGTTTTTTCAAAGACATCAGGAATTCCACTGAATATATCGTTGAGTTTTGTGTTAATTTCGGAGAATTTTATGTCAACTGTTGGATTTCCAAAAAATTCATTAATGGCTCTGTTTATGTTCCTATGAAAATTCAGAAACGTTTGATTAGAAAAGTCAATTCTAAATGCGGTCACTTCATCGCTGATTGTCGTCAGCGAAGTTGTCATCGGGATGTTGCTATCGTCGACGTATTTCTTCGTTGCAGCGTCAAAGTCTGATTCTGGTGTTCTGAGATTATGAATTCCATTATTGTTCATATTGAGAGATGCACGCATCATGCCACCGTTAACTGATATGAACTTGGATTCTTGATCATCGACATATTTTTTTGTTTCTGCGTCAGTGTCCGTGGACGGATTTTCAGGGTCAGTAATTTTGTTTTCTTTCATCACAATACTACCAGTGAAAATATCGCAGGTTTTCTTGGCATAATTGTTGATTGAATTTCCAGAGTCTTGTATTCTACCGTTTTCATCAAATATAACAATATTATCTTTGAGCGCGTTCGTAATTCGTACAAGGATGTCTGTTAACTGGATGTTACTTGACTTTAATCGTCCTTGTTTATCCTGAAAAATAACGACTTCATTGCTGTCTGCGCTTGCAAGATTGAAAAGATCATCGATTTCATTCCTGAGTTGATCAAGAGTTGCATACTTGGATAAATCACCTGATCTTCCGTAAATATCTACCATTATATTTACTAATACCTGTTTAAAATGTCGACGACGATGTATACTTGTGCACGACTTTATGAGGTGGTGGTGTTGATGATGATACAGTATCGAGCATAGCGAGTACTTCACGGCCACATATTGACGGATCAGTTATTGTCTATGTTGGTAATGTTGAATACCAGATTGGAATACTTTGCTTATTGATCACATATTTTAAAATTTCTTTTGGTGGTGCCAACCCGTACGAGTCAAAATAAACAATTCCACTTGGATTAATCGCGTATGCAACCCAATGAGTACCAGGACCAGAGTTTTTATCGAGATTAATGATACCAGTTTCAACATTGTTTGGTTTGTGCGGTAACTGATCAGGCATAAAAACACCTCTGAAGTTTTTGATGTTTAATCGCTTAGCAGCATGAAGCAAATCAAAATTGGACATAGGAAGAATCAACGAAGTGTCCCGGGCAGTCTTAGACCTTTTCCCTTTTTTTTAGATCTTTTTATTCCTTGTCCAGTTGCTTTCTTTAATGCCATTCCAGCAGCAGTTCCAACAGCACCAAGTGCAGTAGCTTTTGCAACAGCTGGGGCTGCAGCGGCTATCAACGCTGGTATAGCTGCGAGAAGTGGAAATATGCCACCCGTCTTAGCTATGTCTTTAATGGCACCCGCAGAAAGATTAAGTCGTATGTCGGTCTTTGATCGTTTGGCTTCACTGAAGTGCCAAAGTTGACGTTCTGACAATGATAGTTTATTCGGTCAGCCTGTGATTTGTTCTTTTTTTAGTGATATTTTTACTCCACAGTTTTCTTTTGATACTGATTGTAGTTTTTTAATCTGACCAGGAGTCAGACTGACACTAACATGATGATATGACATTTATAATATCATGAGCGATCTAATTAAATGTTTTCTACTGGGGCATCAATAACTCTCATGTGACCACCAACACCTTCAAGTAGCATTGTTTTATCGCTGACTATAACAGCTGTTGCTCTATAATTAGCAATAGCTCCTCTTGTCACACGAGCTCGAAAGTGTATATCAAAGACAGATTGCCTAAATAAATCCAAGTGTTCCAGCAAAAAATAATAGATCGGATACAGAGTTATAAAATCTAGCTGTGATATTTATAAACCAGAATCAACATTTTGATCACGTCCCATAAATAACATTAAACGATGATATGCACATGCTACATGATTTTGATCAAAATTTAATAATATAACCTCAGATGGTTCTTGGTGTCCATTTATTTTCAGTGAAACCTCAGAAACACCGAGTTTATCAAATATCATTATACTATGTGTTTATGAATTTACTCGTGCAGCATCTTGGAAAGCAACAAATATATGTCGCGGTGCAAAGACACCTTGCTGTGATGCTACCTGCCACGTAAATAAACCATTAATTATACTTTGAACACTATCTGTGGTCATCGTCAACCATGATAACGTTGATTTACCACCTTGACTCATGAAAAATAGTAATGGTTCTTCTTCAGATATTGTTGGAGTCATTACTAGCATCCACAAAGAAAGTTTTGTCAGAATTACTTTACCAAATACTTTACTAGCATCACCAGCAGGTCGCCAGATTGCATCATCGTCTGTAGCCTTTCGTACGAGTACAACTGTATGCTTGGCTCCGAAAATAACCTTTCTGACATTTCTACAAAATCCAAAGATATGTGACAGTGGAATTACACATGAAAATCTTCTACTTCCATCTTTCAGCATTGATCGACGTGTTTCGAATCCCAAGTTGAAATTTGCATTCATTGATATTACTGCGGGTGTTTGTGCGTCTCCTGCGGAATTTCTTACATTACACATAGTTATATTACTGCTTTCTGGATGATCAGTTGTATCCTTTGCAAACATTATTGACGGACCAGCTCACCTCGAGTAATCGTCACTGTATCTTGCAAGGCCAATCATTGTTGTGACAACATCGACGTCTTTCTGAATTGATTCAAATGGTCTTCCGTCGATGATATATGTAGCACTGTCGAACAACGTCATAATGCCATTATTTACAAAACCAACCTTAATATCAGCTCCATATTCAGTATTATCTGTTTTTAAAATTTCACCTTCTACTTCAATAAATGCTTCAGCAGGTAAGAAATATCTGCTTGTGTCCTGAACTTGCAGCTCATTTCGCCCACGCTGATTTGGCTGTCATGCGTCATAAGAATGATATTAATAATCGCGCACAGATTCATCCTTGAAAACTGACGCATCCATGTCGAATGCGGAATCAGATACACGTTTGAACATCTTTATTATACTTACTATCGTCTAACACGAAAACCACTCCCCGCTATTAAACTTCCGGTAATATTTTTTTCTTTTTCTGACATGGGTACACCAGCTAACTCTGCTAGTTTTTGATTCGCAGCTTGATTTATTATTTTGCTAACATTTGCAGGCATCACTTCAGTGCTGGGTAATTTTACCGATTGCGGTTTTCGTCGTATTAATCGTTCTAGTCTATCCTTGATTGCTGAGAATGCTTTACTAGCAACATCACCAACAGCACCAATACCTTTTTCACGAACAACGTCAATAGCTTTCATTCCCAGTTGCTTTGCAAGCGGTATAGCTTTTGGGGCTATCCTTCTAAATAGACCCTGAACAACATCACCGAGTCCATCACCACAGATTGCTTTATAGGTTGGTAATCTCGAATTTATCACCCTGACCATGGTCGGTCCACGTTGAGCATTATGTATGATCATCTTATTTTATATCGTTTCTTTAATCACTGAAATAATCATCGGTGATTTCATTAATGAGGGACCGATACACATTAATATCCATGATACCGCCTGTAAATAATCTTTGACAAATATCAGCTGCTTCATTAATGATTTCTGGGGAATTATTACCGGCTCGTTTTCCGTCAATCAGAATTTCTAATAGATCAACATCGGCAAGGACGTTATTGGGACATGGGGTAATAAGACCACTTCCTCGAGCAACAAGACCACTTCCAGTTGTTTCTTTCTTACTTGGTGTACGTGATTTCCTCCTTCGTCTAATTTCTTCAGAGTCTAAATCTTTTCTTCTTTTTGTTTCCTTGTTCGTTCAACCTCTTCAAGTTTCGACTTCATTTTTTTTCTTTTTGTTTCCTTGATTGTTTAGCTTCTTCAAGTTGCTGCTTCATTTCGTCTTCTCTTTGCCTCCTTCCTTGTATTACTTGTTCAATATACTCATCTACTGCCTGGTTAAAAATATTAAAATTATTAATATCTTCCGCTTTTTTGATTTGCGGAGTATCAGTATGAATGCGATATACATCCCTAATCCAATCGGCAGCTTTTAGAGTTTTAACATATTCTGGTTTTACATACTTATCTCTATTGCGATATCCAAACGCGGCAACATCAAGTAATTGGTCTGGGGCCTTGATAGCGGCAATACCTTCCTCCGTAAATGTATCTGCTAAATAAGTTCTGATTCTTGGCTGAGTTTGTGGCCGTTCCTCAGGTGGTGGTTGAGGAGGTTGAACGGGTGGTGGTTGAGCTGCTTGAATACGGCCAGCAATATCAACAGGTAATGTTTCAAGAGCTTTTTGTGTTGCCTCAGTTGCTGTAACAATTTTCTTTGTTGGTTCGACAATTTGTTTAAATAATTGTTCTGCACCTTCTACAAATTCCACCTGAGACTCCTGACGCGCTTGTAATTTTTGTTTGACAGAATCACGGACGGGGAGATATTTCTTAATTGCCTCTAGTCGCTCTCCAGCTAATCTAGTTGTATGAGATTCCATTATTGATATAACGGTGATTTAATTACAGCAGCTGAGAGGGTGAACGACCAACAGTGAGTGTCCGGGTGCTAAAATATACACGCCATAAGAAATGAAAACAAAACGTCAGCGATAAAGTAACAAAATGAGCTAACCCAATTAGAGAAATCTCGGTCAATTAGAGGTTTTTAGTTTAGCGTTATTGACCTTGTATTTTCATTTTTTTTTGTAGGAAGTTTATTTTTCGAACAAAGACAATTCAAGCAAGTGGTCTGTTCACCCTCTCTGCTGCTGCATCATTTGACGAATCCATCATCTGTGTGTCACCATTTACTAATGTTCGGGCCGCCAAGACGCGACGACCCGTTTGAGGTAAGTTTGAAATAGAATTTTATAACCAAGACGACGGGGCAGGGACTTCGATGTCTGTTTTGCAATCCGTCAGGCTTTGGGGAAATGGGAACCAGAGAGTGACAAGTAAGAGTTAAATTAATGAAGACAGTTTTCAAAGAGACCAGACCGTATCCAATCAAAACTGAGAGATTCAAACCTAGAGCTGAGTCTAAACAAGCAACCGCTTATGTTCGAACAAATTCCATTTTTCAATCAGTACATGTGGGAACCTCACCAGGAGCGGATCATAGAGAAGTTGACAGCCATTAGACTATACTCCAAGTGGCATTAGTTACACACTCGTTAAAGGCGGGAAGGAAATTCTAGCTAGAATTATAGGTTTGGATTTACGAACAAAGGCTTCTTGAGGAAGCTTTCCGGGTGGGTGTTAGAATTTGACACCCAAGGATCGGAGACGAGCAAAGAGACGTGGATAGCACGTGGTAGGCGTTTAAAGTGACGTCAGCAGTTTGTGTGGAGCTGCAGTGCCGGAAGAAGCACGTGATAGAGAGCACCGGAAGTGTCGGAGGAACAAATCTGAAAGTGCCAGGTGAGCACGTTGTCAAGGGTGCCGGAAGTACCAAAGAGAAATAAGAGACGGAGAGGGATTAACAGATGAATAACAGAGACAACACTGAAAGGGAACACTCTCACTTAAGATCTTTAAGTTCATGTGATGGAATAATAACTGGCAACTGTTAAAAGGTCAGTTGATTTCATTTTTTCGAAAGAAATTTTGATAGAGAAATTTGTCGATGAAATTATTGAATACATTTGCTATATCCTATAAAATTGTTATACTTTTCACCTTGATCTTCGGCATTGCTGACTGAGGGCTCGGAGCTATTTACATTTTAATCGTCCACCATTCTCCGATACTAGAAATAATACCGTAGGATACACGTGACACAGCCACTCAAAATGGAGAGGTGCATGAGATTCCGGATGTGACAATCTCACTTCTGGGCAGCACGTTCACAGGAATTGCCAATGCTATTGTGCAACATCCCAACTTTTCTTCGTACGAGACAGGCAGTGCATTATTTCCAATTTTAAATATGTTATTAGAAATATCAAAAGACGCACCGCTGTTCTTCTTAAACCTATTCCCCTGGTGACATCGGTCTTTACCATCATTACTTTGCTGTAGCAGGTGTTGATACCCATAGAAAGGCTAAATTTTTTTCTGCCTTAAAAGCGTCAGCATGGTACCTCCTGCAGAGGCACAATCTTGCCTAGCTTTGACTAGCAGAAACCGGTTTTTGATGCGAATCTGCCGCTAGAATGTGTCCGACACCTGTGTGACGTCGCTCCAGTGTCGCTATCGTGCGCTAATGATACATACGTTCTTGCCTAGGAAGCTACACATTGGACTCCAACCGAGTGACGTCGGTTGTTTATTATTCCTCGACTTCTGTTTGGATGATTGTTACGGCTGCAACCCTAGTGCCTGCGCAATCACAGCGCTGCACTGCTATACCATGGCCATTCGTGGCTTTTCTTTTATTGCTTCCCTCTTTGTGGTGTTAAATTCTGGACAACTTATTACTACGTCTCTTTGGCCAAATTTAAATCATTGGCAGTGATCTAAAATAATAATTCTTATAAGAATCAAGCCAATGTCATTAGATGCGACCTTTTCGCCCTTGGATGACTTTTTCAACTCACTTAATTCATCACTGTGCTCTCAAATCTGTTTCAGAGAAACTAAAATAGCCTCAACTGCCATTTATTCTATTTATTTTGCTACTTTATCGTTGGCTCCTAACTGGCGATAATAGCCGCAATCACCCCAACGCTGTTTATCTGCGCGATATAAGACTTGCATATTTGGCTGCGCCTCTTTAATGTGGAGTCGCTTATCTGAATCTATCAGTACGGAAATAAAAAGTTTCTTTGTCTATAACTTCATTTACTTTGATTGATGTTATCGGATAGACAATCCACAGCAACCTGTTACTCTCAGTAAAAGGAAGAGGACTAATGATTAAACCCTCCTCTACTGTGTAAGCGGGGACCAGAGGAGGGGGTTATCACTAGTTTTCCCACATCACTAGTTTTCCCATATTTTACAGATATAAATAAGTACCCGTCATGCAACCGTGTGATCTTCATGCGAATGAAGTTTTTGAGTTTCTTCCATTTCTTCGGCGGCTGTCTAGATTTTTGCGTCAATTCCTGTCAATTCCTGACAGAAATGGATCAGAGATTATGGATTTGTACACTGTACCTAGTAGAAACTTTCCATATGGTTTGTGTAACAAGACAACCGGGTTGGGTTCGGATTTATAACAGAACACTTTTGATGGTGACAAAATTACAAGGCTTATTGATGAATGACTCAAATGAAAAAAAAAGAACTATGGTTAATACGTGCGTGTATAAGATCCAAATATTGGACAAGTTAACACAATCAGCACGAACCTAATAATGTAACATAAATGTGAATACAAGTAAATTTCCTTACACAGTACAAGGCTTAATGATTCACAGTAATTGCACACGACGAAAAGAATGATGTGTTTTAATGAAATAGTAAAAATAATGTACTTTACTCATATAGCAAAATGATGTATTCACTCAAATAGTGAAAAATGATGTACTTTATACTCAAATAGTAAAATGATGTAAATATGGGACAGATATCATTCAGTATATCTTTACAGTCCCAAAACACCGAGTATAACAAACCCCAAAATTAGCCCACGGCTAAAAGAATACATGTATGGAGTTGCACAAAACACTCCGTCACTAGCATACTTGGCTACCAGTCACACTGGTCAATCAAGCAGTCAGCATTACAGGTAGTCACCTACCACCATTCAATCACTGGGTCAATCAGGCAATCAGCGCCCACCAATCGGTCAGCAACGCCCGATCACCTACTACTCGACCAGCAAAACACTGTTCAATCAGCTCTACAGCTGCTATGGTCAACTTCTGTGGTCAGCTCAACAGCTGGTACCCCGTCTACTCTAATCAGCTCTACAGCTGAAGATGCAAGTCCTTAAGTAGACTGCTCACTGACAAGACGTTTCTGTAGTGTAATGTTTTCGACTTACGGTGAGGTATTAATACACAGACGATGTAGCCGTACATCGACTATGCGCTTGATGAATATCGGTGTTTCCCATCGAAAGCACTTCGCACGTGCGGCATAGTATGAACCGAACTCACTGTTTCGAAATATTGTACAATATATATTAATCACTCTCGGGTATCGTTGTACACAAAAAACGAAACTCAAGTACATGTATTTAATAAATAAAGGGTTTTACACAATTCCGTGACAGTTTGAGAGAATTAGAAAAGCGGCTAATATATAGTACGTCCGGGGGATCCAAAGAACGGACTGTCAATCTAATTAAAATCAGATCTTCACTGTGATGCGCACCACGAGTGTAGTCCAAGTCTATTTTTAGAGCATTTTCCTTATCTCATTTTGATAGTGATGTGTGTGTGTGTGTGTGTGTGCGTGCGTGTGTGTGTGTGTGTGTGTGTGTGTGTGTGTGTGTGTGTGTGTTTGGATTTTTAACGTAGCTTTAACAATTTTCCAGTCATATCGCTACCACGTCTGCAGTCTGACAGTGTTCAGTGATGTCTAGCTTTGGGACATCATACCGCAGACATGTAGCATCATGTCCTTCCCTGTCACATTATCCTGACACCAGGTCGACCAGTCCTAACACTAAGCTCTTAATACTGAGCGCCAAGCGAGGCAGCTGCTAGTACCATTTTCATAAATCTTTGGTATGACTTGGCCAGGGTTCTTACCCCCGATCTCCCTCATTGTCAGTGATGAAAGAGTTATATTTAGGCATTCTTGGTATTGATTTAATGAAAAATGTTTATTCTTTAGAATATAAGCATTATGTTTGCGATAGTGTGTATTTTGTTAACAGTAGACAGTGAGTAATAAAGCATTGCTGTTGGCCCGGAATTGAAATCATTGACCACTACAGTTGTTTTGTTTACAGTCATGCCTCTCAAAATAATGCGGATTAATCTACGATTTGGACACAATGGAAAGTTCAGTACTGATAAACAAATGTTGGAATTATAAAGGAAAAGTAATTGTAATCTGAGTCCGGGCAGTGTCATGGCCCTAAAAATTTAAATTAAAATCTCAAGTTTATTATGGAATGTAGATACGTGAACATTTTTACTCTTTATGTACATTGACCTTAAAAATAGAACTATGTATATTGACCTTAAACATATAACTATCAAATAATTGAATTTTTAAAATACATTTTCTTTAAAATTTCAAATTTTAAAATCATAAATTTAAATTTTTAAAATTCTGTAAATATGTTCATATTTATGGCCTCTATAGAGTTGATGGTCATCATTATCATCATGTACATATTACTAAACCATATACAAGTTCAGATTGTGGATATTGTTCAAATTCTGTTAGAAAAATATCTTTCCAAGTCAGAATAAGGCCTTTATTCAAAACACATGACTACATCTTTCTTGTTGATATTGTGCCTTTAGGCCATTTACACTGTTTATCATGGATCCAATCGGTTAATTTTTGTGTTTATGGTGGGTTGATTATATTAGTAACAAATATCCGCTTCTTAGTCTTTCAGTAATTGTTTATAAACGTAGTCATACAGCACTTAATGAATTGATGGAGATGAAAACTTTCTAGTAGAACCTACTTGCTGAATTGTCTTCTAAGCCATTTTAAACTGTCAGAGAATGAAAACATGTTAAAAGAAATATAGGTCAAGTGATAACATGTACTTTTCCCAGGTCTTTTTACCTTGGACGTAAGTAGTATAGTGGGGCACCCTAGCGACATTGGGAATTAGCATTACGGGACCCTACTTTGTACCCTGGCGACAAGATTTCTAGCGACAAAATATCAGCCTGGGCAACCATAGCGACAATGGGAGTTTTGTATAGGGACAATAGGAATGGAACAGGTAGGGTGACGTCACGGTACTGGACGCTTGTAACAATGTAGCAAGTGGCTGACCTCAATACGCGCAGCTACTCTAGGTAGAGACAAATACAACAGAGAGACAGAGACATAGATAAACACATAGATAACACATATATAAGCAAAGTGAGAATAAATATCTTTTCGAGGCATAGGAAGTGGCCCTGAAAAGGGCCTTTGGTTTTTTCTTCTATTTTCTCCAGTTCTTCCACCAGCTCTTCACTTTTCCAATAATTCCTTTCTTCTTCTTCTTTTCTTCTTCAGCTATCCAGTCAGTATGTCCCATTGCTCTAAACTTTTCCTGTACCTTCATCCAGTTTTGATTTAGTCTTTCAAACTCTTCTTTTCTCTTTCTGTTTTCTTTCTCCTTTCTCTCTTTTGTCTATATGTCTTTTTACCTCTTCTTCCATTACGTTTTTCATCTTGTCTTCTGCTTTTTTTAATTGTTGTAATCCCCACAAGACAAAAGACCACTCAATAAAATTTGCTTGGTCTTCTAAAACACACCTCACTTGGATTACATTATCAAGTGCTTTCTTCAATGTCCCCACCCTTGCATACTTTGGCTTTATGAATCCTCTTATTTTTTTCCACCTCCTCTTCTATCATTCCTGCCACCTGATCCCTGGCTACTTTCAGGCTAGTGACTTGACTGGTCACAAAGTCTTGGCTGTCTGGATAGCTCCATTCTTTTTCAAGCCTTTCCACCACGTAGGCTGCATCCATCATCCAAAAATAGCTGTGTCTTAACTGGTTAAACAATTCCATCTTGTGTTGACTAGTCAACGCGGGTAGCCAGACTGACGAGCATTCCACGTTATATACGTTAAGCACGGACGTGAACGAAAACATCCCTTCCACTCACTTCACATATTATCTACTATCCACACAAACGGACGCGAATGCATAAAACATACCATATTTACTATCCACACAAACGGACGCAAATAATGCATAAAACTTACACACTATACTATCCACACAAACGGACGCGAATGCATAAAACATACCATACCTACTATCCACACAAACGGACGCGAATGCATAAAACACACCACACCTACTATCCACACCAACGGACGCGAATGCATTAAACATACACACTATACTATCCACACAATCGGACGCGAATGCATAAAACACACCATATATACTATCCACACAAACAAACGGGAAGAGAAGAAAAAACACACCATACCTACTATCCACACAAATGAACGCGAATGCATAAAACACACCATACCTACTATCCACACCAACGAATGAGAATGCGTAAAACACACCATACCTACTTCAGATGCACCTGGTTAATGATTACATCTCCCAGGGCGGGCACCACACACGCATCGCCGGCTCCAGTCATTCTCCCAATTAATGCGTATGGTTTCGAGTGCAGACGGGGCTTGATTGGCCTCATCATCCCAGTTTTCACTTTGAGGGATAGTGAAGACTTGTTCCCTCTTTCTTCTCCTATGCCAGACCCGGGGATGATGAGGTCTCTGTGGCTCCCACTCTGCCGCTGTCTCTCCAATTCCTCCAATGCTTCCTGCTCCCAGTTTTCTGTCTGGAGGACAGCGACTCTTGGTAGAGGTTCTGACTTACGTTGTTGTTGTGGTTGTGACCGTGGTTGAGGAGGCGGTACTGGTTGTGCAGGTGTACTTATCATTGGCTTCACCTCACACACAGGTCTCATTATGAGGTGAGGCAGGATCCCTCTTTTATTTTCTTTCTCCTCTTCTTTCTTTTTATTTTCCTCCTCTTCCTCAAGTCTGGCTTCTTCTGCAACGGCCTCCATAGTCAGCTCGTCCAGGAGACGTCTGGCATACTCCAGGTGCATTTGAAGGTCTAAAAGCTTAGCAATTCTGCTGCTCATCTTCAGTGTTGATACGTCAACGATGGGTAGCCAGACTGACGAGCGCTCTGCTTTATATACTTAAAGCACGGACGTGAAGGTAAACGTACCATTTCACCAAAACTTACCATAACCAAAAACAAAACATCAAACGCGCGGACCTAAAAGAAACACTCACGTTGACTATTTTACTTACAAACACAGACATGCACGATTTGACAAGACAGAGAAACAAAGGGTGGATTTTTTTACTGACAAAAGAAACGAAGTGCTTATAGACCCACTTCTATTTTTATTAAACACACAAACACAGAAATTTGTTTTGGCAATTGAATTAGTATGTCTTTTCTAGAGTATTGGACTAGCCCTGAAAAGGGCTGTTTTTGTTCACGGGGAGTGATGGCTATTTTTTTTTTTTACTGTCTAAGATTGCGTCCCCGTTTGGCGGCAGGTTTTCCTATACGATACGGCCTGCTTCTGCGGAAAGAGAAGGAGAACTCCTTGGTGTCCACACGACAGTCCACAACACCTCTGTCTGGTTCTTGCTGCTGCTGATGTTGTTGCTGTTCTCTATGCTTCTGAAGTCTGTACTTCTCTGTCCATTCTTCTTGTTCTTTCTTGATTTCTTCTCTGAAGACCTCTTCTATCAGGTCTTGGGCTATTGATAACATCCTGACATTCTCTATCTCTTCAGGCTTCGGTATCAGGTTTAGCCTGACACGATGTAAATTCACGTAAGCTTTGTTCAGCTTGGCTAGTCTGGAAGGCATGTTCATAGGTTGACGAGTCAACAGTGGATGGTCAGACTGGAGACTGCCCTGCTTTATATGGTTCAAACGCGGACGCGATAGAAAACATCCCTATTCGGTTTTAGTGTCGAAACATTATGATAGCGAATGTCATGGTGAGGGATAGAGAGAAGTCAAAGAGCATATATTCACAGTGCTTTTTGAAAACAAACGACAGACACATTTTTTCAAAACACAACATTTATTATTCAACAAACAACTAACAATTAACAAGTAACAATAATATCAAACAAACATTTTTTGACAAGGTTGACAACGTTGTGAAATTATGTGAGATTTCCACTGATGGAAGTCATGGGGCCATTGATGTACACTACGTTTCCTAGCTAAAGACAAGAGATAACCATAATGGTCACAAAACCATCGATCTACTTTTTCATAGTTTCTGGTAGAGTGACGATCAAAATAAGTCACTAAATGTTCTAACGGATATCCAAGACTGCGTTGATGAGGAAAATACACACAGTATTGTCCACACACCATGGAATCTGTGCCTTGTAATTTCACATTATTGTATCGTGCCGTCTGGGCATTTCTTCTCATAAAGTCAATGATATCGTCTTCCAAAGGGGGTAATCCATACGAATCAAAATATTCCACACAATCCTCTTGAGGGAAGTAAACGGCTACCCAGTGTGTTCCTGGGAGATGACTGTCGTCCGTGTTGATGACATAAGCTTGATGGTCTTGAGGTTTGCGATGAGGTAGTTCATATTTAGCGCACACGACAGGATTCCAAGAAGCAGTATACGAACTGTTGTTCAAAAGGTAATAAAGTTCCCAGGTATCCATTTTTTGGGGTTTTTTTTTTTTTTCACAGGTAATGATAAGTCATCAATTCAGTTCTGACTTTTTGTTTGAAACGCCCTGTCAAGTAGCCGTTTCTTCGCCTTGTCTCCGCATTCTGGGCTAAGAGAGCTTCGATGCGATAGATCTCTAGAGTAGTCAATGGAGGGCAAGAAAGATCACGCAAGCCTTTATACCACTCATGCAACACTGCTTCTTCCGAAATGAGACCCCAAGCTTCGTCCATATACTCGTCCAATTTTTATTCTTGGCTCATCATTAGACATTTATCTTGCTGAATTTGACTGGGATGATCGTTTTGACATCCATAGCAATCTTTCTTGGTCAATTCCGTAATTTTATCCGCCAGGTGTTTAGCAAAACAGGACACTAATTGTTGTTCTTGTTCTGGCCATCTGGACGTGACCACCTTGTCCTCTTTGTATTGGTCTTGGGGTTCTGCTTTCAAGGTATCCTCCCATTCCATTTCCAAAGATTCTCTAGGGTTCAAAGACGGATAAGAGTCTTCCATAGTTTCTAATAGTCTAGAATGACTTCTCTCAAACTGTTGATTTCTCTGGTATTATCGAATTCGGCATACAGGATGACGTTGACCGTCTCGGTGAGAGCTTCTGCAAAATAAAGTTCCACACGCAGTTGACCGGATTTTATAGGGTGGAAATGTCCCTCATCGCTGCCTTGGTCTGGAGTGAAATCAAAGACCCACAAAGTGTAACCTAATCTTCGTACGAAATGCTGTGACTGGTGTTGGTTCCTAGCTGTCCGGTAGTTTCGTACAGGGACAAGTACTATCTCAAGTAATTTTTCTGGGCAAAGTTAGGTTCAAAGGGTCTGGTACACAAGGTCTTGCCATCGCGAATGACTTCGATCTTGGACACTTTGTAGTGCTTAAGCTGGAAAGGATTTTGATCGTGGGCTCCGTTGAGGGCTGTGTTGCTGACGATACCAATGATTAAACGTTTGGGTAACTGTCCTTGGAACAGATGATCTTCGATCTTGGATCGGAATCCACCAGCAATGGTGAACGTTTTCACTTCTGCTCGTCGTATCGGATACTTGGCGGTCGTTCTGCTCAATGTGTGACTGATGTCGTTTCCCGCTTTAGGTAACACTTCTACGCGGCGCACGTAAAGTCTGGCTTCTTGGATGATAGTTTTGTACTCGTTGACATGAGCCATCAAATGGAAAGCGACACTGCTGCGATTGAGTCTCAGGCGAATATCCACTCCGTTCAGCAAATACTTATCTTTCAACCACATGTCCAAATGCAAGCGATCTACTTATCTTTCAACCACATGTCCAAATGCAAGCGATCCATCAGTTCTAAACTACGACCTTGCAGGATTTTCTTTCGACGGTCTTTAAAGCCCACATTGTGAGGATTGTCATCGGCTATCAGGGCTGTGTCGTTAAACGTGTCCTCACCTGCGGTGTCAGGTTTCCATACCACGCAAGCATCCAGATGAGTGTTCTTTGCCTCTTTTTCGTACGTCAAGAGATTTTCTAGGTACGCTCGGTAAGGGTAAGTATCCATGCTACTGCTGATCAGTTTGTTATTCAAGTACAAATCCACTTCGCTGAACAAGCAATGCATGAAATTGTTGACGGGAGCAACTCTGGCATCGGCACCCGGATTGGTGATGTCCGTTCTGATCACTTTCAGTTTCAGATACAAGTAACTGCTATTCAGATCGATGTAATTTTCGGATTGTCCTTTGATTTCAAACTCGATGGGAGCTGAATCCCTCAAAGAGGAGACGGGATGAAATTCGACCCATTGGGATTCTTGCATCGTCATCATGGTGGGTGGAATGGCAAACAGATCCAGTTCCGACTTGGAACAAGCGCAAGACTCTCGGTGTATCATTTTCTTTTTTTAATAATCAAAAACGTCTAATTCTCGGACAGTTTTTCTTTTCTTAGTCTTTCTAGCTCTAGGGGCATGAAGTCCTCTGAAGGGGTGTTTTCGCCGTCTTTTTCTGCCTTGTCCTTGCTGTGGCGTCAGGGAAACAGGAATGCCTGACTCGGCATCGCATAGGGCCTTTATAGGAGTTTCTCGCCGGCCCAAAATGTCTTTGCCTGTTTGAAGCAAGACATTTTTGCCTGCTCTCAAGAAAGCTTCTTTAGGATTTTGTTTGTCAATGATGACATTTTGGAGAAATTCTTTACCTTGTGTCAACGCAGCATCTTTCAAAGCGTGCAATCCCCGTGTCACCATTGGTTTCAAAACGGAAGCCACCTAACTAAAGGCCGATTTGAGCATATCTCCTAAACCATGTCCTCGTTGTCGATCGACTCCTTGGTGCACAGGTTACATGACTGCCAAAACGTTAGAGTAATCGTTTTCGAAAATTGGATTTTCACTGTGACTTTCGATTTTGTGAATCGAATATTTTATCCCAGATTTCCTTTTATAGTAATGTTGACAGTGTCGAAATACAACTTACTGACGGGCAAATAGTGAGGATGTACAAATTCGCGGTGAACGTGATAGGTGTTTCCACCTTCCTCGTCAGCGTTCGTGGCAGAATCCACTTTGAAGGGAATGACACGCAGTAACGGTACGGAGGCGTGTCCCACCACATTGTACTCCGCCACATCGGAGTACACAAAAATCAAATTCAGTCCTTGGTTCATTTCTACAGGGAATCTAAAATATTTCGCAAAATTCGAGTTACTGGTCACGGCTGGTATTTCGTTTGCAATCTTGATCAACTTGGGGTCTCCACCCAAAATGTCATACAGCTCAGGACAAAATGTAATGGGCAATACTTTGTCCTCTGAACATTTCATCATTAGGCGACGAGCTATTTTGTGGTATTCGATCGTGACACTTTTTCTGGTTTTCTCCTAGACTTTACCAAGCACGTTATTGAACCTGTCAGCAATAGCGTTCACCAAATGTTGACCAGGAAAATAATAGCCTGAGAGAATTTTCAACCGATAAGTGGTTCGTTTAGTTTTGGGGTCTTGTGATTTATAGAGTCAGCTACACTCTACGTTCATCCAAGTGTTGTTGCACTTGTTCGTCATAAACTTCTACGGTAAAAGTGTTTTGATTTTTCGACGATGTTTTTGATTTGTGTATGGTGAATCATTTCCACTAAAGCCACTTCCCAATGGGCTTCGTGATCCAATTGGATGGCCTGAGGTAACTTGGCCGTGTAACAGCATAAGGTGTTATTGGGAAACACCTCCATGGAATTGTCAGTGGGTAACGTTAAGTAAAATTGGTTGTTCATAATTCCAGAGTTCTAGTGTCCGAGGGGTCACTGGAAGTCAGAGGAGTGTCTAAAAGAGGTTGGTTAGGGTGACTGTTGGAAGGGGGACTAACGTTGGACACAAGACTCCCGTTGTTGTTATTTCCGTTAGAGGAATATTTCAGAGACGGATTGGGAAGAAGGTAACCAATGCAGCTGCTAGGTAAAATGGTCCACAATTGTTTGTCTCCTTGTTGCAAACTCAAATTGGCAATGGCAGGACCTATGACACAATACACCACAAAGATTTGGCAGAAAAAGGCGATTTGCGTTTTAGGCACACGTTCTCCACACCACACCCACAAGGGTTGCTTTGGTAGATCGTGCAGAGAAAAACTGGACGACGGAGTGGTTACGGCAGTATCTGAGGCTGTGTTGAAGGGCATGATGGTCAATTCTTTTTATAGTCGATGAGTTGCGAAACGTCGATCCAAGAGTCAAAACTGGGATGATATCCTTTTCAACGTACTTTGACAACTTTGGCACTTCGTTTTCCACTTTTCGGGTTCTTCGATCGAGAATGCTTTCTATCTCGTAGACGTCGTCTTCTTTTTTGGTCACACGATGTAACTCGGGCAAGTAAAACGTTCTTTTAACACTTCCCCGTTCATGTCTTCCAATTTATAGACGGAAGGATGACGGCCACGCACAAGTTCGGTGACACGAAACAATTCGGTGGTCCAGTTGGGTAAGTAACCTTTGTCGAAAGTGCGTTTGGTTTTGCCAATGCGCACCAGTCTCCTGATGCCAACACTCCACCTTTCTTGGGGACAGTCACTGTTGGGGACGTACCAAACAGGCGCTCGAAGACGGTCACTTCGTTGTCGGGAGTCACTTCTTGGGGGGCACGTCCGATACTCCGATGGTAAGATTGGTTGTACGATTGGACGAGGTGTGCCAAGACATCGATGTACTTGAGAGTGTGTTGATATGTAAAATATTTCCACATGCGTTCTTTCAAGGTGCATTGAAAACGTTCCACGATGCTGGCTTTGGTTTCGGGATTCTCAGTGGTGGAAAAATGTATGTCACGTTTCTTCAATTCTTTTTGGAAAGCTTGGTTCAGAAATTCGGTGCCTTTGTCAGTTTGCCATCGAAGAGGGTGACGTCCGCATTGTTTCAAAACCAGTTTGAGGGCTCGCACTAACTCACTGCTCGATTTGGAAGTCAATGGCACGACCCAAGCAAATTTGGAAAAGACGTCGATGACACAAAACAAATATCTGTAACCACGATTGTAGGTGGCAAAATGAGAGACATCACCTAAATCGGCTTGCCATTGATGATCGATGCCCTCCACTCTGGTGCAACTTCTGGAAAATTTTCGTCGAATGGGTTTGTGTAAGGTGTACGTGACTTGTTCTTATACCCAGCGTTGCACTTGAGGTAAACGAACACTTTTCAGTCGAGTTTTGGCAGCACGATACAATTTCTGAACTCCTCCGTAACCTGCA
>JAECUM010032037.1:0-10634 GCA_016617855.1 Megalonaias nervosa
TATATATATATATATATTAAAATGGCATGGCTTCTTGGTATCAAGTAATTTGATATACCAATACTGTTGTTGGTAGATCAGATCGTGATCCGTCCGAGGAGCATTCATATCCATCTATAAATTCTATTGCAACAGTATGCTTTGTTTGAACAGTAGGGTATCTCTTCTACGGTCTCTAAATCAGAGATGAATTTCCACTGATTAATCATTAGCAACGTAAGAAAATAAAGAGGAATGAACAAATCCCTGTTTCTAAAAGAATTAAGCATTCACACAAATCGTCTCTGCTTCAACTTTAATATCTCTGTGTCTGTCTCTCTCTTTCTCTCTCTCTCTCTCTCTCTCTCTCCCCCCTCTCCTCTCTCTCTCTCTCTCTCTCTCTCTCTCTCTCTCTCTCTCTCTCTCTCTCTCTCTCTCTCTCACACACACACACACACATAGAAACACACACACAAACACACACACACACATATAAAATGGAGAAAATACGATTAAATCTATGGAGTGACAGAAAAAAAACTAAACCAACTTTTAGCGACTTACATCAGCTGCAAATACATATAAATGTTTCAGTTGCCTATTGTTGGTTAGCTGTTTCGCTTAGTTTGTGTCTACCGCTCGCTGCTAAGTGAATACTTGTTGATTTCAGACGGCAAGTGGCTAGCATAACGCTGTCTTAGTAGTGCAATATCTTTTTTTCATCTAAACCGTCTTTCATGCCCAAACAATAAATGTATTTTATATTTATTCAATTAATATGAACGAAATTAGAAGTTGAAAAAACGAAACAACTTATCTATTTGTAAAGTAGATTGTGATTGGCCGCAAAAGCTAAAGTACTATATTTTGTAGCGGATACACTGGGCATGAATGTGCGAAATTCGACCATTCCGTCATTACAAACAGTTTCCTGTAGCTGTACCTTTGATATACCACTTGTTGTATAAATATATACATCTGGTGATATATCAATGATACAGCGTACATACTGTATATATATATATATATATATACTTGTGTTTATATTATAGATAATTTTGTGCATGACTAC
This sequence comes from Megalonaias nervosa, assembly GCA_016617855.1. NCBI lineage: Eukaryota > Metazoa > Mollusca > Bivalvia > Unionida > Unionidae > Megalonaias > Megalonaias nervosa. Next base: position 1,052 of record JAECUM010032037.1, read on the forward strand.
ATTGTAATTATCGTCTATAGTCAAGATAATAGGTAACTAAATGTTGTTGTATTCTAGTATACAATTCTATTCTAAGATATTGAGAAGGTAGAATTAATAGGCTCTATAAATAGGTGTTGTCATGTATCTAATAATATTAACTGTTAACAACTTTGGGCAAATTTGTCATTTACTGATGGATCTAGCTAGATTAGTAGAAAAATTAATTTATTTTCGATTGGATAGTTTAGGTCGCATGAGTAGGTCTTATCAAATGTTAGATTGGGTAGTAAGATTTGTCATGTGGGGTATAATGCGACCAAATAGTCGTCATACACTCATGTGGTTATACATAAAGAGAGAACTGAGAAGTTGAATTTAGTCCTCTTGGATTCAATCCTATTTGGGATTCTGATTTCATATGTTGAAATCAGTCTGCAGATTTGTTTAATGGTGTGTTTAGATAATTTGAGAGGAGATATTTGTTATTATTGCTGTATTATTCATTGACATTTCAAAGCGCTCATTTGAATAGAACAGTATTCTGGGACTATTGTGAATTATTCAGAAGACTTCTGGACGATGCCATTCGAGAATCTTAATTGTATTAGGAACCTTTGATTCTTTTAGACTTTAATGGAACTTGGATTGTTATGCATGTTTAATTTAATTGTTTGATTGTTAGTTTTGTTTTATCTTTTAAAAAACATTTCATGTCATTGTAATGTAACATTGTATGCTGGATTTGACCTTGTCCAAAACTGGGTACATCTCTGCTTGACCTGATTGACTTTTTAAAATTTCATTTATGCAAACAACTAATCTATATCTGAATTATTGTCTATGTGTATTGGGCTTAATACCAATATCTTTATTAATAGATGAAGTAAATATGTTTATTTGGGTCAGGGTTTGTACTTTTCTAAGTGACTTTTACAGGTTATGGATTTGATTTTGTAAATATCATGATAATTCTAGAAGGTTATTTTCCATCATGTAATAATGTTTACACGTTTAAAAAATACTAATTGTGGCCTGACGTCAAGTAGAGAACCTTATAATCTTATAATGTTGAGGATTTGGTCATTTGTGCTTTAACATCTAGCTCTTTCAAGTTGTATGATGTTATGACCAGTTGGGCTGAATTTTATTTTCTTCACATTGTTTAATTCAAGTGAATATTTTCTCTGGAAATTCGAAAGTGCTCTGATAAAATTATTGGATTAGGACATTCACATGAATTTATACTAAATTCAAACACCGACTTGTATTACTGTGATTCAATTAAAGACAGATGACACATCAGCACTCCATAAACTATAGCAGTCACGTCATCTCCTTCCGTTTTACGATTTTTTCTGGACTTGTACAGTATTTTGTTCAGAACTTTAAATTACTAGGACTTGCGTCTATAATTCTTGGATTATATTTGAATTTTAATTCGCAATACCTTAAGTTCGTTTTTCTCGTTTTCCCTTTGTATTTTAGGGAAATAAGTTCTTTGTTAAATTTTATAAAGCTTGTTGTCTTTCACCCTTTCCTGTTACTTATTTTAAGAGCATAGGCTCGTGAAAGAAAATTGAAAGCTCGTCCGGGTTACGAATTTTGCTAAAGAAAAACTTCAGGAAACTTTGGTTTTCAAATCTAAATCCCCCTAGTTTCGGAATTTCTAAAATCCTTTGTATTATTTCACATTTTAGAAATCTCTTGTGAAAGATTTGTATAATGTCATCTAAAGTGGAGATTTTTATTTCAAATCCTACCCAAGAACAGTCAGACTCTTTTCAAAAAGATGAATTGCTTCAGCAGAAAATATGATCTTTCTGAGGCAAAAGCTTCTTTAACGAAGCAGGAACTAAAACATTTTCGTCCAATATTTGGTGGAAAAGACATTGTTGTATAAAAGATCTTTGGATTTGATTAGTACGTCTGTATCAGACTCTAAGATAAAAGTAAAGGAATTAACATTAAAATACAAAATGGAATTAGAATGAAGAATGCTTGAGATACAGAAAGAGAAAGGAGAGAAACAAATGCAAATGCAATTAGATAAAGAGAAGAGAAGAGAAGAGAGAGAGAGAGAGAGAGAGAGAGAGAGAGAGAGAGAGAGAGAGAGAGAGAGAGAGAGAGAGAGAGAGAGAGAGAGAGAGAGAGACAGACAGACAGAGAGACAGACAGACAGACAGACAGACAGGAGCATGCAATTGGAGAAAGAGAAGCAAATGCAATTAGATGAAGAGGAGAGGGAGAAACAAATGCAAATGCAATTGTAGAAAGAGGAGCGAGAGAGACAAATGCAAATGCAAATGCGAAGAGACCAGGAAGGAGGGGAATATCAATTTAGATTAAAATAATATCAATTTAGATTAAAAGAATTAGAGCTGGCAAGTGAAAAGTACATCCCCACCTTACATACAAATTCAAGTTGTGATGTAACTAAGAATGTTGGTTCAGTGCCCTTTTTAGAGAAAAAGAAGTAGATAATAGTTTTCCTCACTTTGACAAATTGCTGAAGATTCGAAATGGCCAAGAGAGCATTGGACTCTATTATTGCAGAGTGTACCTTTTGCAAAGCTCGATACATCTATGATTCCCAATCAGTACTGCAAAGTCCTGACTATGAGCTGGTTCAGGAATAAATCTTAAAGGGTTATGATTGAATTCCTGAGGCTTATCGATGAAACATTTGAAACTATAAAAAGGCTCGATAAAATCATGCCGAATTTGCAAGAGAAAAAGAGCAGTTATTTGATAGGTGGTGCTTAGCCAAGAAAATTGATCGAGATTACGAAAATCTAAGACAACTCGCTTCACTTGAAGAGTGCAATAAATGTGTCCATAGTGACATTAAGATTTATATTGATGAGCACAAGTTAGAAACTTTGATAATTGCTGCTCGTACTGCTGACGACTATTCCTTGGCTCACAAAGTTTTCTTGTAAGTTTTCTACTCAGTAGTCGTCTGTTTAAAAAAAAAAATGAGCCTTATACGAGCCCTTCCAAATCTCAATCTGGCACAATTTGAGAAAATCAAGTTTATAATAAGATTGATCAGACGTCCTTATCTCTTACTACGTGTACCTATTGCAATACGAAAGGACACGATATTTCTGATTGCTACAAGTTGCAAACTAAGCATCGGAATCAAGACAGACCTATTCCAAATGCTCTTAGTTCCAAGAGGCCAAGGTTACGGTCATGCATTGGAAGGGATTCATCTGTTGGGTCGAATAAACCCCAGTCTAATTTTATTATGAAGAATTATGAAGCATTCATTTCGATGGGTTCTATATCACTAATGGGTGATTTGGCCTATCTAATACCTATTAAACCTTTAAGGGACACAGGAGATTCTCAAAGTCTCTTATTATCAGGTACTTTGCCTTTTTCGGAGAAGTCTTCTTCTAATGATAGTGTTCTTATTCAGGAAGTAGAGTGGGCTTTGTGAATGTTCCTCACAATTTTGCAAATTTGCCATCATACGTACTTTCAGGACCCGTGACAGTCGGAACAGTGTCGTCTTTGCCAAATTGAGGTCGTTCACTTATTACTCGGCAATGACCTAACTGAAGATAAGTTTGTAGTTAATCCACTGGTAACTGACAAGCCTTGTTTGGATCAGAAAATCGATCTTATTGAACAAGAAATCTCTGATTTATATCCGGCTTGTGCAGCTACTCGAGATATGGAAAAGACGGCTATTGACAATCATGTTGATCAGGGAAGTATTCATTTAGCTGACTCATGTATTGGTCTGGCTTTTGATGAGGTCACTTTCACTACTCGTTTGGATCAATCAAAGGGTATTGATCACAATGATCCTCTTTTAAATATTCATTCTGTTCATTCTAATAACAATAATAATAATGAGGACTTTGTATAGTGCCTAATCTTTAGAAGCTCTAAGCGCTTTACAACATTTGACAACACTTAAGAAATCATTTATAATGATATGATTATAAAAATAAAAACAAACACCACGAAATTAGAAAACAGAAAACATGCTGTAAATATCTAAGGTAAGGGAACATTATTAGGTCTTTACGTCTGTTCTTGCAGTTGAAATAGGTGAGTTTTAAGAGCGCTCTTGAATGAGATCACCGTGTCTTTGTATCTAAGTTAAGTGGGCAGGTCGTTCCACGTTGCTGGGCCCTGGTATGCAAAAGAACGTTGTCCATATGATTTCATTTTCATAGTGAGAATAATGAGAATACGAGTGTCAGAAGAGGAGCGTAAGTATCTTGCAGGTGTGTGTACATGGGTGAGGTCAGATAGGTATGTTGGACTGGAGCCCGTCAGTGAAACGTAGCACAGAGAACAATGTTTGTGTTTAATTCTGGATCGAATGGATAGCCGGTAAAGGGTACAGAGCAGAGGGGAGGCGTGCGCTGATTGCGGCACTTTAAGGATGATCCGAGAAGCTGTGTTTTGAACTTTTTGAAGTTTCTGGAGTAGATATTGAGACGAACCAGAGAGAATTGAGTTACAATAGTCCAGTCTTGAAAGTACTAAGGAACATACAAGTGTTTTATGGCATCAACTGAAAGATACTTGCGAATGGAGCTGATGCGTCTCAGCTCAAGATAGCCTTACTTAAGTTCATGACATGTTGGTGGAATGAGAGAGTACTGTCGAGAGTAACACGTAGGTTTCGTACTGACTGTGTTAATTTAAGTCTTTTTAATCCCTAAATGATCAGCCAAAGAAGTTTCATGGGCCACACTATGAATGTATTGTCTGTACCATTTCAGAACTACATTTTGATAGTTCACTGACCATTAACTAATCAGGGTGACAAAGGACAATTACTTGTCATCGAACAGGAGAAATAACCTGAGATCTCTAGTTTGTTTCAAAACGCCATTAGTGAAACTAAAACCTCACAAGTTCCTGTTTGTTACTTTATTAAAAATTGAATTCTTATGAGAAAATAGAGACTACTGAGTCACCTGCTGGTGAGGAATGGTCAGTGAACTATCGAAGTGTAGTTCTGAAATCGTACAAACACTAAATTCTTAGTGTGGCCCATTAAACGTATTTGGCTGGTCATTTAGGGATTAATAAGAGTTATCACATGATCTTGAATCACTTATATTGGCCAAAATTTAAGTTTGTACATTTTGCAGATCTCGCATACATGTCAAATGGATAGAAAACCCAATCAAAAGATACCTAAGGCTCATCTGCAACCTATTCCTGCATTTGTCGAACCATTTAGCAGAATATTGGTAGACTGTGTTAGTCCTTTACCTAAGACCAAATCAGGCAACAAATACTTGTTGACTGTAATGTGTGCGTCAACAAGATTCTCACAGGCAATTCCTTTGAGGAATGTTAAAACTAAAACAATAGTGAAAACTTTCATAACATTTTGTGCTCAGTTTGGCCTTCCCAAATCTATCCAATCTGATCAAGGGTCAAATTTATGTCTGGAATTGTTCCAGCAAGTTATGTATGAAGTAGGCATCCAACAATTCAAGTCTTCTGCCTGTCAGCGTGAGAGCCAAAGGTCTTTAGAAAGGTTTCATCAAAGTTTGAAAAATATGATTCGGTCATATTGTTTTGATGCTGGTAAAGATTGGGATGAAGGCATTCACTTACTATTGTTTGCTGTTACTTAATCAGTTCAAGAATCTTTAGGATTCAGTCCCTTTGAAATAGTTTTTGGACATTCTGCGGGTGGACCATTGAAGTTGTTAAAATAGAAACTTCTTTCTAATGAAGATACAGAAATTAATCTTCTCCATTATGTTTCCAATTTTCAGCATAAGTTGTCAAAGGCTTGTGAGGTTGGAAGAACTGTTCTGCACTCTGCTGAGTCAAAAATGAAATTAAGTTAAGATACAAATACAAAGGAAATGAGTTTTCAACCTGGTGATATAGATCTGGCTCTCTTGTACGTACCACAAAATCTTCTTCAGGCCAAGTATTATTTTCCTTACACAGTTGAAAAGAAAGTAAATTATTTAGATTACATCCTAAATACTCCTGGGAGGCGAAAAGAAAAACAACTTTGTCACATAAATATGTTATAGGAGTATGTGGATAGAGATAGCCAGGTTAATCATGCAATTTATTTAGCTGTACCTGTACCAGTCATCAAGGACTAAAGCGATTGCAATGCCGTCAGAATATATTGATTTGGGAGTAACAAATCTTCGGAATCCAGAAATTATGAGTAATCTGGACCGGAAACTTTCCCATCTGCAGGAACAAGATAAAAGTGAACTAAAACAATTATTACTTGAATATGACCACTTATTCCAGATGTTCCTGCAAGAACAAATTAAATCTGCCATTACGCTGAATTTGTAAATGCATCCCTATGAAACAACGCCCGTACAGGACGCTTTCAAAAAGGAATGTATGAAAAAATTAAATTCAGTATTTGCTGGAGAATGATTTCATAGAGAAGTGTGTGTGTGTGTGTGTGTGTGTGTGTGTGTGTGTGTGTGTGTGTGTGATTTGGATTTTTAACGTAGCTTTAACACTTTTTCAGTCATATCGCTACGGTGTCTGCAGTGTGGCAGTTTATAGTGATGTCTTGCACTGGGGCATCATGCCGCAGACATGTAACATAGGATGTTGAACTTGCCAGTCAGAGATAATACGGGAAGATATGAAAATATCTGCTATGAGGAAGGATTGTGTCAAATGTGTAACGTTAACATTGAAAATGAATTCCATTTTATAACTGCTTGCCCGCAATATGGACAAAAACGAAGAAAATACTTACCCGCCTTTGTATATAAAAATCCAAATTTAGAAACATTTAGATCATTTATACACTATGATACTCGTAAAATTCTGTTGACTAATTTAGCAATGTTTACTGTAAAAGCCTCAAAGATTAGAGAAACCGTTTTATCAACAACTCCTGCTACTTAAGACTTTAGATGAAAATCACAAATCTTACTCCACACAAATTTTAGGGTTACCCTTAAATCTGTTTGTCTGATTACCATGCAGTATATACTTGTATCTCACCTGTATCGAAAATAAGCAATAATTATTACTTTCTATGTATATTACTTCTTTTGGTACGCACTATAACATTTTTTGTAATGAACGATGCGTGGATATTTATCAGGGGCCAGTGGCAAATATTACAAATAAACACTATTATCATAAAGTAAAACCGGAAAGTTTGCGAACAGCTGATTTGACCTTTATTACTGTCGACGTGCAATGCGTCTATCTTAAGTGAGTGAATAATTTCATTAACCCATTTACAAATATATCAGGAGAAATGTAATTGAAATATAAATTGCTCAGGTAGTTCTTTCAACAGATTTGGAAATGAATGCATAAACCGATTCTTGCATATGGTCGCGAATGTAAACACTGATTTACACGGGTCGTAGAAACCGTATACATTTTACCAAACACGGAACTGGAGTTTATCTTGTACGAACGGATTTAGAGGTTTCGAACCCGCGTAAGGAAGATTCAATTGCTTAAGATACCACCTCCAGGCTATCAGTCAGTTCCCAAAACAAGACGTATTCAACTTTGACAACATATTCGCAAGCGATGCAACAACTGTTACCTCCATGACATCTTTAAACATTCTTGGCTGTAACAAATTCTTCATCTATAATGCTGGTTGTTTCATATAAATAGCTCTGCTTATTGACAAACTCATTTTATGTATTCATTAAAACATACATGTCCATGTGGATGTTAATAATTTATCATTATACAATTGGAAGCGATTTAAAAACCGATATTCAAGAAATAGGTTCTTCGTGTATACCGTTACATTCTGTACAATTACGAAACAGGTTGTAGTATTATGACTTAAAATAAAAAAATAGGTCCACATTCAGAACAAAAGGGCTATTTCAAATTCAAATGCAACGTTCTATGCACGTGCGTATGGCGTCAAATTTCATTTTCTTGAAACATCAATTACAATTCAAAGTTTCTATATGCTGATCACTATTTTGCAATGGTACCTCAGATTAACTACATTTTGAAAATTGGACACTTTTGGGCAAAACATATGCTTTATTGCAACTACCCCTTCAATTTTGATTGATATTAATGAAGATTACAAAGAAGTCAAACTTGTGGCAAGGTTACATCATTGCTAAACTGAATATGTAATGGATTACATTTGACATGACTTACTATTTGCTTCTGTTACAAATGACTTGCTTCCAGCCTCTGTTACACATGCCACAACGGAATACACGGTTCCCATCTAGTACAATTATTTCCTTCTATTTAGCTATCACCAAACTGTTGTGACCATATGTTTGTATGTATATAGATTTCAACAATCCACCAAATATTTATTCTTTTCTACAATAAATAACTTGTGGTTTTAATTGTTAAGATCTTTACTACTATTTAACTCATGGCATATTTCTTCATTTCTGAATAGTTAGCTTTTTTCATTATGGAATAATGTAACATAATTCTTTGTTCTGATTGAATGAAAATCGGGAGATTCAGACTCGGGAGACTCAGACATTCTAACCTTAGACCAATGATAGTTTTACCCTGCTTAAGTTACTTCTGAAGAATTGAAACTGATAGCACATATATTTCATACAGTAGGGCGTTGATTTTGGTAACATCATCAACATTTGTAAAGGCTCATTTTTGATGAAATGTTCGAGAGGAATTTGGACGCAGAAGGTCTTTCAAAGTCTTTTCAAAACCTATTTGTTGTCATCATTTCATAATAAAAACAAAATAGTATTCTGTATTTTCGGTACTTTTGTAATATTTGACTTATTATGAGAATCGATACTCTGGCATCGGTTCTTTCAGTGTTTTGAGAAGTGTTTTTGTGTTCCATCATGAAAACAATAACCATGAATAGCTGTATCTGTTTTCTGTCCACATAACTGACCACGACATTCCGGATTCTACGGGAATTTGTCGCAGCTTGGTACGCCACACCTTTCATATCTAACATTGGGATCTGTTGTGTAACACCACGGTTCTCCACCTCCATCTGGATCGCGACAGTAGTTGCCAGCTTGTCAAAATATAGGATAAATTATAGTAAATGGAATACCAAGATTGTGCTTCGGTTTGGTTTTGTTAGTACAAGGACATTGTTTCAGCATATGATACATGGCGGCCGGTATATGTGGTGGGGGAAAACCGGGAAAACACACCGACACATAGGAAGTTAATACAAGCTCTTTCACATATCCAAGCTGGCCGGACCGAGATTAGAACCCACTCGGTCCTAGGCGAATTGTTTCAGTGATCTGCAAAGTCGATCACCATAGACCGCTCAACGTCCCTGGATTACCAGGGGTGTGTTAAAGATGATTAGATACGATACGTACAGTGTTCCTTCGAAAGGAAAGCTGGTTAACGATTAAAACTGACACTACAATCTACGTGAAGAAAAACCCGGTTTAAGCATAATAGTTTACACAAGAAACTTTTGATCCCAGGCTTTCTATTTAAAACAGAATTAAAACCAAAATACGTCTGCACATAGAGACATTTCAGATCCTGCGCATGCACTCGACATATATTAGCTTTCTTCAAACTTACACACTTATATATAGATACAAACTCAACAATGGTCACGAAACTATCTGAATGGTCATTAAGGCCTGACCCGCCCCCCCCC
>JAECUM010032038.1:0-18314 GCA_016617855.1 Megalonaias nervosa
TACACATACATACATACATACATACATACATACATACACACACACACACACACACACACACACACATTAACCATTATGGCTGCACTTGTCCTCATCCAGAAAGTGTCTAGTGTACAGCTTTAATGGGTGAAGGATTTCCTCTTTGCATCGAGTATATAAAAGAAGGCTTAGTCGCCGCAGATTGTCATCTGGCAGCAAAATCCTCTTGTCTGAAGTGGTCTTAATCACTTACGAATGATGAGTTAATGAGATAGCTAAATTTACATGAATAGTATATACTCCATCAAATCGAAAGTTAGGATATGTGTCAAGTTTTATCTGTCCATGTATGTATGTATGTGTGTATGTATGTATGTATGTATGTATGTATGTATATGTACGTATGTATGTATGTTGTTGTAGGGTTTAACACCATTTTCAGCACAAGATAGGCTATACATGGCGGCCAGTATAAATGGTGGAGGAAGAACCTGGGAAAACCCGGGAACGAACCACCGACCCACGAGAAGCTACTGGCAAGCTATCTCACATAACCACATTAGCCGAATCCAAGACTCGAACCCCGCAGACAGAATTGAAATGGCAGTGATCCGCAACGGTGAGCGCTTTAGACCACTCGGCCGCTCGGGGCCCCATGTATGGATGGATGGATGTATGTATGTATGTATGTATGTATGTATGTACCAATTTTTCACGTATAGGAAATTATGTAGCAACAAGCATAATTTTGAACACTCATTTTTTTTTCTATTTTCTTTTCCTTTCTTTTTTATCCCAGAAGGTAGACCTACAGTCGTCCATAGAATGATATTTCCCAGAGGAAATCAAATCAGTATTGATGATTGTAATGTTTTTTGGTGTGCAATACCTTCCACTTTCGTTGTGTAACGTCAAAAGTGATCACTGTTGAAAGCTGACCAAAAGACTTCATTTTGAAATAACTTGCTAGATTTAATGAAGGCCTAACTTCCAGTCTTTCGAATCTTGCGTAGTCTGTGTAGCAGTAGTAGTAGTAGTAGTAGTAGTAGCAGTTGTAGTTGTTGTTGTTCTTGTTGTTCTGGTTGTAACAGCAGTAGTAGTATTTCTTATGCTACATCTGATGATATATATGGTGGTTGGGGCGATTTGCATTACATTCGAGACAATTTATTAACATTTTACGTCCTGAAACTCCAACTTGCATTTAAATAACAGATAAAATAAACACAGAACACGTTCCTTGTTTAAACATTCTTTTGTTATTAGAGAATGGCTAATTGATAAATATTTCACAACAGGACGAGTTGCGTATCTTTGGTATCCTATCTATTTTATATCCTTTAATAACCAGGCTATCAAGAAAGGTAACCCGACTGCACCCTCGCTCACTTCACGTAAAATAAACTGATACAATTTGGACTTCCTCAATCAATACATTCCTTAGGCATCGATAAGTTGGTTTTTGTAAAGGCAAGATTCCCTCTTTATATCCCAAGAAAGTTATTGGGAGGGAGATGTTTATTTATTTATTTTTAAAATTTCTTTTACCACAATTTGTCATTATTCCTGTACTTTGTGTTACCAATGCGGGCTTTTATTGTACAAGGATAGCATTTGCCAATGGCGATAAGTGTGCAGATTATTACACCACCTGTATCGCAAAATCTCAGAAGATAGGGATCACATGGAACAAGTATGTAATTTTATGTAAGTGTTGGATGATAGATAAAGTGGTGTTCAACGTTTGACAGAAAATTCATTCGAATGACATGAATGATAATAACTCTCCTTGGAAGGTCCTCGGGGCCAAGTAATGGAAAAATAAATTTTGTTTACTGTTCAGTAAATGTTGTCTCATACACAATAAAGTATTATATCCTGCCTAAAAAGAGATAACAAATGACGCTTTGTTTTTAATTCACAAGATCCAGGAGTTGGACAGATACGACAACATGAACGGTTGCGCCATCTCAAGCATCACCCAACCCCCTGCAGGAGTGGCCCGTTATGCACGGACTAAAGTCCGTTACATAGACATGTATTACGTTACTTTATACAGTTACTTTCTGTACGATACTGGGTTGCTAAGTGTACTTAGATTGTGTACATTTAACTATGACGACTTCCTTCCTCTCTCACCGGTTAGGGTTTTAAACACAATCGCTTCTTGCACACTGTTACCATATATTTTCAAGTAAAACACCAACTTTGGTTGTATAATCAAATCTAACTTCGTTAATATGGTTGTCTGCGGCATTTGAATTAATAGTTTTAAAAATAAACCTCTGCATTAAAAGTTTGGGGAAATTAATGTAGCATATGTGCATAGTTCGAGATATAAGGCCGTTCTGAATATATCTCGAATATAAAGGGGAGAGTAAGATATACTTTTAAAGGAAATTTTTTTCTCGATCTTTTGCACCGGTGGCACCAAATTTACCACTCTTTGTTGGCTCGCTCCAGTGGCCTAGTGGTTAGAGCGTCCGCCTCGGATGCGAGAGGTCGCGGGTTCAAACCCCAGCCAAGTCATATCAAAGACTTATCAAAATGGTATTTGCAGTTGCCTCGCTTGGCGCTCAGCATTAAGAGCTTAGTGCTAGGACTGGTCGTCCTGATGTCAGGATAACGTAACTGGGTGGGACATGATGCTACATGTCTGCGGCATGATGCCCCAGTGCCAGACATCACTGTAAACTGCCACACTGCAGATATAGTTGCAATATGACTGGAAAATTATTAAAGCTACTTAAAAAATCCAAATCACACACACACACACACACACACACACACACACACACACACACACTTTTCTAGATTCGTTTCTTTATTCTCACGGGAAATGTTCGTAGTATGAGAGAATACAAATATCAAAACGTCAGCAGTATTAGAAATGAAAGTGTTACAAATATGAAAAGACAGTAAAAGCTACAATCGGTCTTATACATAATAAAGTAAGATTGTCAAATATAATCAGTAATAAACAGGAAAAAGGTACGAAGTATAGAACAATAACCTGGAAATAATCATTTGGATTAAAACAGAAAAAGAGAGAAACACATGCAATTCAGGTTTATAGGAAAGTTGTTAATGTCGATGAGGACGAGGAAGTGATTAACATTTTACCAAAATGTAACAAATATTCAATTAAAGCAATCCTTAGTTTGTATTTAGTAGATTTATCGGCATGTATTTATTTGGATGAGCAATAAAGTATAAAGACGAGAGCTGGGCAAATTAATATAAAATTTAATTTCATCCCTCACTTCTCCTTCTAAATAAATAAAACATGTTTCACTATTTATTTGCATTCCATTTAGCTTCTTCAAGCAATAAGGTGAAATTTGAAGTTTTAAATCTGCACAGTACCTGTATGTATTTTGGCAGTAAATCAGATATTTTTCAAGCGAAATGTCGATTTCAGTCATAAATATGTTCCTTTCCTAGAGCTGGACTGGTCTTTTGACTTCGATGATAGTAGTAATTGTGTATTAATAGTAAATGATAACCAACCTGAGGCTAGAAATGTCTGCAGTAACCAAAAAATGTTAAAGCCTAAGATATTTACACAGTTTTGTACATGATCAAACCATGGCAAGCTAAAAGCATTGTTCATCATTGGTTGATACAGAAGTTTGCATAAAAAAAGGCATGATTTCCTATTAAATTTATTGGATACTATTTTAGCACCAAATTTACCACTCTTTGTTGGATCGCTCCAGTGGCCTAGTGGTTAGAGCGTTCGCCTAGGATGCGGGAGGTCGTGGGTTCGAACCCCGGCCGAGTCATACCAAAGACTTATAAAAGTGGTACTAGCAGCTGCCTCGCTTGGCGCTCAGCATTAAGAGGTTAGTGTTAGGACTGGTCGGCCTGGTGTCAGGATAATGTGACTGAGTGGAACATCATGCCACGTCACTATAAACTGCCACACTGTAGACATCGGGGCGATATGACTGCAAAATTGTTGTTGTTGTTGTTATTGTTGTTGTAGGGTTTAACGCCATTTTTCAGCACAAAATAGGCTATACATGGCGGCCAGCATAAATGGTGGAGGAAGAACCCGGGAAAACCCTAGAAAGAAACACCGACCCACGAGAAGCTACTGGCAAACTTTCTCACATCCCTACAGTGGCCGAACCCGAGACTCTAACCCACGCAGACAGAGGTGAGATGACAGTGATCCGTAACGGTGAGCAGTTTAGATTACTTGGCCACTCGGGGACCCCCTGCAAAATTGTTAAAGCTACGTTAAAAATCCAAATCACACACACACACACACACACACACACACTTTGTTGAATCAAAACAGGCGGAGGAATCCGCCAAATTCGCCATATACATGACGGAATTGTCCGAAGTAATTTACATAGATTTTGACACAGTTCTACGTGTCATCTTCGAAAGATTATTTGCGCGTTCGAAACAGCATATCTTAGAGCCATGCAATAGAAAAGGAATAACTGTAATATGAGAAAGTCTTCAGTAGCAGTCATTAGGAAGACTTCTACCCTTCTTGTTTATATTGAATAGGGTTTCTTTTGCTTGATCTGTCCACCTCTTTCGAGCTCATAGAAACGTTTCAGAATCGGGTATGGAATACATGAAAAATATAAGTGCTAGCAGGAAAATTTGTTAATATTGCTTATCTTATGTAAACGCTTATAAGCAGAGGCCAGTTGCAAAATGCATAGACTCAGATCTGCCGTCGCATTATGCGCCGGCAGTCGTGGGTCTATGTAGTTTATTAGGAGTAAATAGTAGAGCAAACAATATGGACCCTGACCTGCTAGCGCATTATGTCACGGCAGATCACGGCCTGTCGTTTGCAGTTGAATTATACTTATAAGTGGTATATATGTTTCGTATATACTTTGCGATATATACGGTTTGTTTCATATATATTTTCGGTATATACGGTATGTTTAATATATATAATTTTTTAACGTTTGGGAAAAATATACATGAATTAGCCTTATTTCATAAACATCTTAACCCCAGCTCGGTCTGAAAAAATTCATGTAAAATTTGGTGGAATGAGCTGTCTTCTGAGTGGTAAAATATTTCATTTTGTTTTATCTGATAGCTTTTACATTTTGATACTTATAACTGTGTGACATTTGTGGATGAAATTTTATTGGCAGAAATTTACACAGTAATTGTGTTAATCTCCGTCATTTTCAAAATGAATCTGACATCCGGCATTTGCTCATGACGTTATAACATATATGAGTGTACCTCGAGTTCTAATTTAAGTTACTTTCCCTTTGTCAATCACACTGGCCACGGGTTATACTCTAGGTATGGAACCGATTACGATTGTAATCGTAATCGAATGTAATCGAGTACAGTGTGAGGTATAATCGTAATTGTAATCATTGATTTTAGAAGCTCTATAATAGTAATTGTAATATATTGCCAGTGTAATAGCAAAGTGTAATCATGATTACAAATAAATACAACCAAAAAAATAAACAATTATATTCTTAATAATTGTAAGAATAACAAACTTCCATAAACAAAAGACCGCGAATGTTGACTGTTACAATAACGAATGATTAATCGTAATTCTAATCGTAATCATCCCCGGTAATCGTAATTGTAATCGAGCACCTCATGCCTGTCCTACTCAAATTGCCCTGCTTAGTCTAATACAACAAGTCGATGAGAGGAAAAACGTTAACCTAAGGATCTATGTGTAACGAACAAAACCCTTCCCCAGTATTTAAAGAAAATCACGCTCTGATTCTGACTATACTTAAAATATTGACGCCTAATTGTTCCTGTGATATCACATTTGCCAATCAGACGTCATCATTTTGGTTAGGATTTGAATATTGTAATGCTTCTTTTAGAATCCTCGCGTATAACTGTACATAAAATTTTTACTTGCAAATGTTAGCACTCGTTGATATTGTTACGTGTAGGCTCGTACAAAAATAACAAGAGAAAAGAGTGAAGCCAACAAGCTTTGTATATTTTAATAAAATAATTTATTTCCCTAGAAAACAACGTAAAAATTGGAAATAGGACTTGTGATTTGTGAATATAATCCAAATTTAATCCTAAGATTGAAAAATACAAGTCCTATCACTAAACAATTCTAATAGAATCTGGGTTCGAATCTCTATGAAATTCCAATATGGAAGCGATGACGTCAGATGCCTTTACTGATGGTAACAGATCCTCGATTGAACCACAGTTTATAATGTTTCCGTTAAACTCCAGAATAAATTTCCACTCAATTTCTTTGTCCCAGAACTTTTATAAATATGACGCACTTGTTTAGTTTTCTAGAGAATAAATTATTAAATTCCAGAAACAAATGAACTTCAGAAACAATCTGGCTTCAACAATATAAACACCTTGTACATTCAAGGTGCGGACATACGACTGACTAAATCTACTAGAGAGCGTCTGTTTAAAGCCGCGAATTTAGATCACATGGTGCTTCACGTGATAGGCTACGTGATTTCTAATTTGAACATCGCAATAAAACAATGAGAATTATCACGTAGCTACAATAGCCTTATCTAAGAACCAAATTCTCACACTGAAAATATATTAAAAGAAGAAAAACTGTTACAGTTCAACTAACATGCGGGCCGAAATGACCTTGGCAATAACCAATCGTTTTCGCGTAGTGTTTACACAATCTATGAACCAAAGTGAACTAAAAATAGTGCTAATGTAACACCTTTTGCGCTCTATACAAACAGAATTTACTTGAAAAAATATCGATCCCGTGAAAAAAATCATTACAATAAAATGTAATGAAACAAAAATAAAATAGAAAAGAATTTTAAAACTAACACACAAGCAATTTAATTACATATATGTAACAATATCTACTGGACGAATAGCTATCACAAAGAAAGTCAGGTTTCAGACGCAGAGTGTACATGATGACGCATGTTAACTGAGGAGTCCTTATCGCTGAAAACTTATATATAACATTTTGATGTCCATAATGCTCTATATTGTATTGGATGTTCAGATCAGTAAGATCAGAACGTGTCCTATATAAAATCATTCAATCGATTAACCAGTCCCTTGACTAACAACATGTGTCAATCATTCAATCGATTAACCAGTCCCCTTACTGACAGCGTGTGCCAATCATTCAATCGATTAACCAACCCCTTAATGCCGCCTTATGCCAATCATTCAGTGGATTAACCAATCCCCTTTCTGACACCGTGTGCCAATCATTCAATGGATTAGCCAATCCCTGTGTGCATTAAACTTATATTTTCCACGATTGGGGGGGGGGGGGAGTCAGTTAGTAACATGTAACACTTGAGTCTAGTGATGCACCCGAGGCTCTCTCAACCTTAGCATCACAATACTGTGTTCAGAAATCAAAAGGTGTGAAACATACTGGTATTTGAGAGCATTGTTTGCGTCTTACCTTTCCAAATCAGAGTGTGGCATGCTTTCAACTTTAAATTGTTTATGTTATCCCTTATTTTATTACGTATATGATGCATGCGATATTTTCTTTTATTCTAGAAAAATAATTGAACCTAAGATGGTATAAACAAAAATAATGGCAAACACGAGCGAGACATCCAGCATTACATCATCTTTCGTGACAACAAAGGCATCAACAACAACGATAACAGTAGGTACGGTGTCGACAGCAGCAGTATCAACGCCAAATGCTACAACTCAAACAGGCACGCATGTCACCACGACTAACAATCCACAAAGTATGTATAGTACTATTATATTATCATTTTCATCAGTAGTAGTAGTAGTAGTAATAATTCTAATGTACTCTTCAGGCGAGCTTAGAGGGGATTGTTTAGAAAGTCTTCTATAACAACAATTATATATAGCAGTATCTTTTGCTAGATCCCAGTTCTTTGTGTGTGATATCTTCTATGTCTATGTAAACCTGCCCTGATCAAGACATGTAGTGTGATGTCTTCTATGTCTATGTAACCCTGCCTTGATCGAGGCATATAGTGTGATATCTTCTATGTATTTATAAGTCTGCCTTGATCGAGGCATGTAGTGTGATATCTTGTATGTTTATGTAAATCTGCCTTGATCGAGGCATGTAGTGTGATGTCTTCTGTCTGTGTAAGCCTGCATAGATCGAGGCATGTAGTGTGATGTCTTCTATGTCTTTGTAAGTCTGCCTTGATCGAGGCATGTAATGAAATGTCTTCTATGTCTATGTACGCCTGCCTTGATCGAGGCATGTAGTGTGATATATTCTATGTCTTTGAAAGCCTGCCTTGGTCGAGGCATGTAGTGTGATATATTCTGTCTTTGAAAGTCTGCCTTGGTCGAGGCATGTAGTGTGAGGTCTTCTATGTCTGTGTAAACCTGCTTAGATCGAGGCATATAGTGTGATGTCTTTTATGTTTATGTAAACCTGCATTGATCGAGGTATGTAGTGTGATATCTTCTATGTCTTTGTATGTCTGCCTTGATCGAGACGTGTAGTGTGATGTCTACTTTGTCAATGTAAACCTGCCTTGATCGAGGCATGTAGTGTAATATTTTCTGTCTGTGTAAGCCTGCCTAGATCGAGGCATATAGTGTGATGTCTTCTATGTTTATGTAAACCTGCCTTGATCGAGGCATGTAGTGTAATATCTTCTGTCTGTGTCAGCCTGCCTAGATCGAGGCATGTAGTGTGATGTCTTGTATGTCTTTGTAAGTCTGCCTTGATCGAGGCATGTAGTGTGATATCTTGTATGTCTTTGTAAGTCTGCCTTGATCGAGGCATGTAGTGTGATATCTTCTATGTTTATGTAAACCTGCCTTGATCGAGGCATGTAGTGTAATATCTTCTGTCTGTGTAAGCCTGCCTAGATCGAGGCATGTAGTGTGATGTCTTGTATGTCTTTGTAAGTCTGCCTTGATCGAGGCATGTAATGTGATATGTTCTATGTTTATGTAAACCTTCCTTGATCAAGGCATGTAGTGTGATGTCTTCTATGTCTATGTAAACCTGCCTTGATCGAGGCATGTAGTGTGATATCTTCTATGTTTATGTAAACCTGCCTTGATCGAGGCATGTAGTGTAATATCTTCTGTCTGTGTCAGCCTGCCTAGATCGAGGCATGTAGTGTGATGTCTTGTATGTCTTTGTAAGTCTGCCTTGATCGAGGCATGTAATGTGATATCCTCTATGTTTATGTAAACCTTCCTTGGTCAAGGCATGTAGGGTGATGTCTTCTATGTTTATGTAAACCTGCCTTGATCGAGGCATGTAGTGTGATATCTTCTATGTCTTTGTAAGTCTGCCTTGATCGAGACGTGTAGTGTGATGTCTACTTTGTCAATGTAAACCTGCCTTGGTCGAGGCATGTAGTGTAATATCTTCTGTCTGTGTAAGCCTGCCTAGATCGAGGCATGTAGTGTGACGTCTTCTATGTCTATGTAAGGCTGCCTTGATCGAGGCATGTAGTGTGATGTCTTGTATGTCTTTGTAAGTCTGCCTTGATCGAGGCATGTAATGTGATATGTTCTATGTTTATGTAAACCTTCCTTGATCAAGGCATGTAGTGTGATGTCTTCTGTGTCTATGTAAGTCTGCCTTGATCGAGGCATGTAGTGTGATATCTTCTATGTTTATGTAAACCTGCCTAGATCGAGGCATGTAGTGTGATGTCTTCTATGTCTTTGTAAGCCTCCCTTGATCGAGGCATGTAGTGCGGGGTCTTTTATGTCTATGTAAACCTGCCCTGATCGAGACATGTAGTGTGATGTCTCCTATGTCTTTGTAAGTCTGCCTTGCTCGAGGCATGTAGTGTGATATCTTCTATGTCTGTATTAGCTTGCCTAGATCGAGGCATGTAGTGTGATGTCTTCTATGTCTTTGTAAGTCTGCCTTGATCGAGGCATATAGTGTGATATATTCTATGTCTTTGAAAGCCTGCCTTGATCGAGGCATGTAGTGTGAGGTCTTCTATGTCTGTGTAAACCTACCGAGATCGAGGCATGTAGTGTGATATCTTCTATGTCTGTGTAAGTCTCCCTTGATCGAGGCATGTAGTGTGATATCTTGTATGTCTGTGTAAACCTGCCTTGTTCAAGACATGCAATGTGATGTCTTCTATGTCTATGTATATCTGCCGCGATCGGTTCATGTAGTGTGATGTATTCTGTCTGTGTAAGCCTGCCTAGATCGAGACATTTAGGGTGGTGTAGGCATCGCTACATTAATTAATTTTCCCTTCACTTGTGTTCATTTTTCATAAAATCCAGTATTTAGTTATAAGTTACAATGCGCACTGATTGTATAATTGTCTCTTGACATTAAACTTGTTAATATTATATTTTGGATAGGTGTTCTACCAAAAGGTTGGGTCAGTGGAATTACAGTACCAGCCTATACAAACGGTGGAGGCCCTTAATACGCCGGAAAACTAACGGAGTATTACATTTCTGAGTTGCCATGTGATATTATGTCACATCTGCATTGAACAATAGCTTGAAATTTTACGTTTAAGATGTAACTTTAATAGAAGTTTGTCAGAGTGGTTTTAGCGAAGGATACTCAACTATTGACAAGATATTTATAATTCATAAGCTGATCGAGATTTTACGGAATTACAAAAGATCAAATCAAAATTATGACTAAATTATGCTAATTCTGATTATTTTCCTTGCACTATTGCTGAATAGACGAGGTGAGAATATTTCCCATGTTCTTTTTTCATTATACTTCAATGATCTAAATGAGTTTTAATGTAATGACATTAATGTAGAAAATTACTTATTACTTGTAATGAAACATTGTTCATATTATGATACGAAGATGATGTGGTCGTTGTAAGCGAACGTCTATGGTATCTATTGGAGACCTCAACGGCTCTGGAATAAACATTGCAAGGATGGGACATTTACAGTTAACACTGTCAAGACAAAAGTTTTGATCTTTTTATGGAGCAAAATAAAGTAAACGTTACGCTTTTAGTTGCCTAATGCAAATTTAGAAAGAATAACTAAATATATCAGTAGAATTGAACATTTTGCTTCTGTTAAAAAACACCTCTCCGAGCAAGCCACAATACATTTCAGCAAAAGTGGACCGTTTACTTCTATTAAAATGCGCCTCTCCGAGCAAGCCACGCTACATTTCAGTAGAAGTGGACCGTTTACTTCTATTAAAATGCGCCTCTCTAAGCAAGCCACAATGCATTTCAGTAGAAGTGGACCGTTTACTTCTATTAAAAAGCGCCTCTCTGAGCAAGCCACAATTATTTCAGTAGAATTAGACCGTTTACTTTTATTAAAAGGCGCCTCTCTGAGCAAGCTACAATTATTTCAGTAGAAATGGACCGTTTATTTCTATTGAAAAACACCTCTCTGAGTAAGCCACAATTATTTCAGTAGAAGTGGACCGTTTATTTCTATTAAAAATCGCCTCTCTGAGCAAGCTACAAAACCTATATTTGAATTTTTGATAAAGACTAGAACACTTTAGCTACCCATTGAAATAACAGGTAAAACTTTTTACAAATGGCAATACTTGTTTAGCTGTGTGGATGTGAAGTATGCGGATATAGTAATATGAATTTAATGGAAAAGGTTAAGTTACCTTTGTTTTAGAATATATCTCCGACATTTATGGTTTACGGAGAAGTGGGATAGTCCTTTAATCTTAGATAGAAAAACAAGAATGGTCATGTACTGTGCAACACATATAATACGAGATAATTTAAAAGTTATGAAAAAGTTATATACATATGTGTTATCTACATAAATGCAATGAAAACAGACTTAGTCATCTTTGTTAAATGTTATAGAATATATATTAGCTGAATGTGATTTTTCATTGTCCTCGGATATATTGATCCTTTCCGAGCTGTGTGTGGTTGAATGCAAGAGTAAAACAATCCACTGTGTTACGACTCTATAGTCACTAACTTAAGTAACAGAAAAGAAACAAAACCAAGTTTGTGAAACTTAACAAACAATTTAATTATCAAACTAAATGAAAACTTGAGAGGAACTTACAGTATTATGAAGTGGATCCATGCTAGTCCTTATAAGGTTTATGAAAGTCTTAAACGAACGAAAAGTCCCTTATGAATTTCAAAACCGGAAATATACTGGTTCTCCAAGCACTGTAACGTCGTCAAGATGGCGTTGTCCAGAATTCTTTCGAATAATTTATAACAGTTCCAGAATAATATTATCCTTCAAATATTAAGCACTTTCTATCTCCACTGAACAGTCCAAACAAATGATATTCCTCTCGAAAAATATCTAAGTACAACATAAAACACGTCTGCAGACTTACATCAGGAACACAAAAAGTGTGAATGACTCCAAAAATCAGAATGTAACTGAATGCCTAATGGTATCCGTATATACAGCGTATATTGCGAATGTATTTGCAATCGACCCCATGTGACAACATACACTATTGATTTTCGTTGCACAAAGGATAGTCACATGACCTCACGCAACCAATGGAAATCCACAGAATTCTTCTCGAAAATTCCATATCCCATCAATCACTAAGAAACTACGCCATAGGCGCCATTTTAAGTCTTATTATTGCGATTATTACTACTAATTGTCAACACGTATGTACACATCTATTTATAAATCCCATGTAATTTGTGTTTTTAACAGAGCCAAATTACGCACACAATTTATAACAAAAAATATTCTATACAGTTTGCGACCATGAATAAAAATTACGAAGATTAAATAAAATCATATAACAGAAGTTATATAAAATATAAATATGCATAACAATTGAAGAATTTTGTTTCTGAAATAGTTATATGACCTCAGTGATTCATCTAGTGGTTCAGTCTATTAGGAAGATGCCAGCATACACCAACAAATGAAAAACTCTCTCTCTCTCTCTGTAAATTTGGTGGCCTTGATAATGTAACTCACCAAGGAAAGAAAGAAAAATGTTAACAAGCCGCATTTTTATACTTAACAATCTTAATATGCTTAAAATCTATGTATTACTGATTATACGTAAGTTGATTTGTTTATGGAGATGTATAAAATTCAGTTTTGACTTTGCATTAGGACAAAGAGCACAGTTAACAGACATGCATATATTTATGAAATGCAGCCTATATTTTCTGTGTAATTGCTCATTCTATCGCCATGCAAGGAAATAATGACTTCGTACTTGTACGACCACATGGATTATATGTGATGTGCTTGGTCCTGAGTCAGTAAATAATTGAATTGAATTGGCTAGAATTTGAAAAAGGTATTTGTTACTTAATCTGGGTACAGTAGACGTGGTACCTACAAAGACAGACACTAGAAAATTGGATCTTACCTAAAATGTAAATTGTTACTGAACATAACTAACATATCGTGACATTTTACGGAAGCGGTGTTGAACGGATACAGATTATCGTATACCAGTATTAATTTGATATGAAATTTATAAAACAGTGTTAAATATTATTATATGCCACGACTTGCTTGCAGCGCGTGGCATACTGTATCGTTTGATAAGTTGGTTTACTTAAAAATGGACACAAATTTAATATTCTATTTATCAATAACATTAAGGCCTTTGCATTGCAGAATGATGTTGCGATGTTGCATTATAAGTGGTGTCACATTGTGGCGAATGATGAACGAAAACTTTAACCATATTCTCTCTCTCTCTCTCTCTCTCTCTCTCTCTCTCTCTCTCTCTCTCTCTCTCTCTCAGCACACACACAAACACAGAGGGAGAGATAGGGCATTGAATTATATGGTTAATTTAATTAAGTCGTCTAGACTAACGTAGGTGAAACTGTAAAAGTTTCCATGTCTATCTGTTAATAATAAACTACTTTTATTTGCAGAACTGAGTGGTGGACAAATAGCCGGAATAGCAGTCGGGGTCATTGCTTTTGTCATTATTATCGTGGCCATTATCGTCTTCATCGCAATGTAAGTTATGATAGCCTCTGTTACACAAATGTTCGCCTACCTACATTTTGTCAAGTAAGTTTTCAAATGACAAATATATATTAAAAATGTCATTGGTACAGCTGATCATAATGATCTCGCAAAGTGTCTTGAATCGACGGGGTTAATGTGGCTAAGTTTGTGAATAAAGAGGAATTCCCATCGAGCAGGTGATTGGTTGAAATTGTTTTTAAATGAAAAAAAATTAAGGTTGACTACATTGTATTGACACATGGGCAACAGCCAGTTGATTTTGGAAGAGGGGAAATTGAGACATTTCTAATGAATTTCCCAGGGGTGACATTATTTTACGTTTATATTTCCTCTTATCAAAGATGTA
This sequence comes from Megalonaias nervosa, assembly GCA_016617855.1. Taxonomy (NCBI): domain Eukaryota; kingdom Metazoa; phylum Mollusca; class Bivalvia; order Unionida; family Unionidae; genus Megalonaias; species Megalonaias nervosa. Next base: position 14,222 of record JAECUM010032038.1, read on the forward strand.
TGTTTGATTATAGAAAGATGACGGAATTAATACAACAAAAAATCAACCCAACGGAAAAAACATTTAACGTAATTAATGACTTTCTAAAGTGGAAAGTAAACAAAAGCCACACGGAAACTATTGTACATACACTTGTATTAAGTCGTTCCAGACAGTGAACAGTGTACAGCCAGATAAGCTACTGCATTAAAAATGCAGACAAATATTCAGAGGTCCAATGATGTTCGCGTACCTCAGTACAATATCTGATAAACGCACAATTGTCAGTGGTCTAGAATATTAGAGAAAACAAACCGAATGCTTTTGACCTTGTATGACGTCCTACTTCGCACACAACTGTGTGTGTGTGAGTGTGTGTGATTTAGATTTTTAACGTAGCTTTAACAATTTTTCAGTCATATCGCTACGATATCTGCAGTGTGACAGTTTATAGTGATGTCTAGCACTGGGGCATCATGCCGCAGACATGTGGTACATGATGTCCCACCCAGTCACATTATCCTGACACAGGCCGACCAGTCCTAACACTAACCTCTTAATGCTGAGCGCCAAGCGAGGCAGCTGTTAGTACCATTTTTTAAAGTCTTTGGTATGACTCGGCCGGGGTTCGAACCCGCGACCTCCCGCATCCGAGGCGGACGCTCTAACCACTAGGCCACCGGAGCGGTTTTGCACACAACTAAATCTATTTGTGTGGTTGGTTTCTTTGAGTTTCAGGCCCAAGACGATATGTATTTTGCAGTGTTGGTCTCCCGATCTGTTTCTTGTTGTGCATTCAAGTTTTTTTTTTTACTGGGGATGGACGGGTAGGGAAATTTTGCCGGTACCCGGCCAGGTCGGTTTTGAACCGGGTAGTGCAAATCCCCGCCGGATCCAGGTGGCGGCGTCGCCTATCTACGTATGCATGTGCAATCAAACGCGACAAAAATTAATCAAGAGAACAGTTTTTATTTCATTTTAAGGAAATTGGGCTTGGATGCCTAGAAACACTCTAAAGACCTCTTCATACGAATAAGAGAGCTCTGTAAATGAACTGAAGACCTTTTTAATTCAGTTATAGATTTGTTGAACCAATGCCGATTTCGATAGGTCTCGAATTCAGTTACAGAGTTCTACAACTGGATTAATGACTTTTCTTATTCATTTGCAGAGGTCTCCAATTGAGTAGCAGAGCTCTATACTTCAATTATAGATATCAATAATACTACAATTATAAATGTCAATAATTATTAATTGAGGTCAATCATTGAATAAGAAATGACCCTTATTGATTCATAGAGCTCTCTAATTGATATTTAGAGTTCTCTAATTCACGTATAGAGCTCTAAAAAAAATTAGTGAGCTCTGTATTGAAATGAATTTATGTAACAGCGTCCAATCTTACGCCTCATCGCGCGGTCTTAGTTTGAATTGGTGGATTTCTTTCCAATTTACAGGCCGTCATCATACTTTATTAAGAACCCCGGCTGGTCAAAAATCAAAGATATGCTTCTGACTTCCTACATACGGGTTTAACCAAATAGAATCTAATATTTGCAGTGAATTTTGTAAAGTGAATAAGACATATATTTTATATACTCCCCCAGTTTTGTAACGAGGTGAATATTTCACTTGAATCTTTATCTTAAATACAACAAGAAACTGACTATAGTCGTGTGTGGAAATGTTATATTTGGCAAGTTGAAATGTAACAGAACATGTTCATAATAATAAAGTTTAAACTACATAGTTTTACTTTCTCCTTTTTTTGATAAATTTTTTTTTTTTTATGGATGAGTTACCTCCCTTTACTTTTTCAGCCGGAGAAGGAGACGTGGTCGAAGGCCGCTTAGCGATGGAGAGCCGCAGGATGAGGGAAAGAGAGAGCATGCCGAAAATAGGCAAAAACGAACAGAAAACAAATACGTTAAGAAGGGTGTACGAAAAGTTGACATGCCAGAAGTAGTGTATGAAAACCCTTCAGATGATCAACAAAATTACTATAACGTTGAAGGAGAAAATTCTGATTCGCCTGTCCATGCTGACCAGACTAAGGGAAGTAGAAAACTGGCAATGGTGAAACAAGATTCAGTCCCTACAATATATGCTCCTCCACCTCCTTCTATGGAGGAAAGCAGGACTTCTGTGCCAGTCGAAATTGCTCCCAACTGTCCTGTGATTGACGAAGATGAGTGTGACGAAGATGAGTATATTATTCCAGAGGATCCCTCTAAAATAACTTTTGCCAAACGGCCACCGTACACTGGGAGCAAACCTCAGAACAATGACGGGGAACTCTATCTTGATATGAGCTCCGCGCAGGGTGAGGAACTGTACATAGATCCGATGTCAGGGCAGGACCAAAAAAGTTACATGAACTTTGATGCTAAGAGCAAACCCGTGGAAGATGAAGAGAGAAAAGGAGGGTCAAAGGACTACGTTAACCTGTCCAAACAGGAGAAAGGAGTCGCTTTTGGTGTACATCCAAAAGAAATCAATGCCACACCGAGGCGGGAGGCAACAACACCAGTCACAACAAGTGACGCGGAAAGCTACCAAAATGTGTTGTTTGAAAATAGATCAAAGCAAAACAAAAAACCCCAAAGAAAGAAATAAAATCATTCCGAGTATATAAAATTGACTGCTGAGAGAGTTAACAAGGACATTCAGACGGCCCTGAGTCTCTTTGCGGTAAGGTTATGTGTGTTAGTCATGAAAAACAGTATTGTAGATCATATTTCAACTGATGGAAGGGTCAGCAGTGAATGCGCAGCGATTTATACTTAGTTAAAATGGTAATGGTAGGGGCAGAAGTCTGAGATGAAGGTAGTCAAGTGATTTTGTTTTGTTTTTCGTTGACCTTAAACATTATCTTGACCACACCTATATATATGATTATTCATAAATGTATTCAAGACACGAGGTTAAAAGCCTTTACTCAATGTTTACTGTCTGGAGGATCGCAGCACTTTGGAGGTCATCGGTGATATATTTTCTTCCAGTTGGTGGGAACGGAGGCTGTCATGTTCTTCGGTTCCCACACTAGAAAAGTTACTGCAATGCATAATTTGAATGTGACCGACCAAATCAAGCAACATTGGATTCATGACAGTTTTTCCTACTTAAATATAAATGAACGACTTCCTAAGCCTTAAAATAGGAATTGTAACTAGTAGTTTGTGTGACAGTATTTTATATCCGTGTTCTTGCGTATGAAAAGTGAACCGTACCACTAGAACTTATTGCAATAGAAAATTCAACAAGACCGTAATATAGATTTTAGGCACTAATTTTGCCTTTCTGAGGTACATGTTTAATTTTTGGCGCAGTGGATTACTTGGATTATCGGGTATTTCTTACATCAGAGACCGCTTAAGGTCGTCATTGGTGACTCCATGATGCGTATGGAGTACCACTAAATCAGTAGTTATCCCCCTTATACTGCAGTATGCAAATTTTTTTTAAGGTTGTTGGTTGGACGTTAGGCTAGTGTTTGTAAGGGCACTTTCAAAGCATTGTTGGCCATGTCATACTGAGAAATTTGGAGGTAGGTGCCTTTCCCAGGAACGCGTCCAGGTATAGGTAGCTAAAAGTGACCAGCCAGGACAGGCGTCGAATCATGGACGCTTGGATTACGAGCCCGTAGCCCTACCAACTGAACCATAAGGGCTTCATTTTCTAAGGCTGGAATTTATACTATATGATAAATGAAATTTAAATTGAAAATCTTTTATTTAATTGTATCAGAAATCGGAGTTTAATTAAGCACCGTTGTTACATTGATAATGGTAAACTGCTTATTTTATCAAGAGATGGGATGAATTTTACGACTAAAGCTCAGTGAATAGGGCGAACAATTTTCGTCCTGAAAAGAAGAAACGACCAAGTTCTAGTAAGTATTTTCAATAAATTTCCCCGATGAATATGATGTGTACCTGGACGAATGCAGGACCTGCTTGTCTGTGTGTGGTAAACGACACCATTAACTACAACATCAACAACCCTTTTTACCATATTTACATTACTAAAAAATTTAAATGTCATTTTTTAAATTTGTTTTCATTTTACATACTATTTCAAATTTGACAATTTTTGTGGATGGAACGTATGGAAA
>JAECUM010032039.1:0-20163 GCA_016617855.1 Megalonaias nervosa
AAATGATTTCAAGAATGGCTACTACTCCTGAATGGATGTTCATCTTGGCATTGGGTTTTCGCTAAAAGACTTCTCATGATATCTAGATGGTCCTAAATGAAAATGGTGCTGATCTGATGTCCAATTTTGAAAATATGTTATTTTACAACTCGGTGAATGATCACATCAACCCCAGGATTTCACAAAAATACTGCGTATGAAGTGTAGTTGGTCCTGAAAGAAAATGGTGCCAAACCGATGTCCGATATGGCTGCCACAGCAGCTGTCTTAAAAATGTTTGTTATTGAAAATATTCATTATTGGTACTTCTTTTGAATGGATGATTATATCAACATTCAGTTTTCACTTGAAGTCTTGCCATGATGTCTAGTTGGTCCGAAATGAAATTGGTGCCAATTTGACATCCAATATGGTTTCCATGGAAGTAATCTTGAAATTTTTATCACTACTGCTCCTAAATAGATTGTCATATCAACATGGGGTTTTCACTAAAAAAAAAATACTTGTGCTGTGTAGTTGAGTTCTAAATGAAAATGTTACAAATCTGACGGCCTACATGGCAGCCATTTTGATAATCTTGTTATCTGTACACCTCCTGAATGGATGGTTGCTTCAGCATGGGGTTTCCAATCAAATACTTCTAATGACGTCTATCTGGCCCTAAATAAATCCGACGTCCAATATGGCAACCATGGCAGCCATATTAAAAATCTTATCACTACTCTACTTGAACAGAAGTCATATTGACGTGGAATTTTCACCATAAGAGTTCTTTAGAACGCTACCGGTGGGATATAATTTTGAGTGGAACAGTGTGTGTGTGTGTATGTATATATTTCCCAGTTATGATTTAAGAATATATTGTGTAATGTTTTCGATTGACAAAAGAAGATCGCCATGCAAATGGACAATTAAAATGCTGGTGGGCAACCAGTGTCCCCTTTCTATTGAATGGTTGGTTTAAAGACGGTCCCAGGCAATCAAATGGGTTAAATTGACAAAGCGGCACTGTTAAAGTGTATAGCTTTGTGCACTTCGGCTGTTGTTTATTTTGTAATTATTCTATTTAATCCTGAGATTGTTCGAGTCCAGGCTCGGCTAACGTGGGTACGTGAGAAAGCCTGCAGTAGCTTCTCGTGGGTCGGTGGTTCTTCCCGGGGTTTTCCAGGGTTCTTCCTCCACCATTAATACTGGCCGCCATGTATAGCCTATCTTGTGCTGAAAAATGGCGTTAAACCCTATAACAACAACAACAACAAATCCTGAGATTCTTATGTGAAGGCAAATGCATTTGTTGTTGTTATTTTTGGGAAACAGTTCTGATTAATCATGCGCATTATTAACTTTCATATGCACTGGTCAGAAGTCATTTGTTTGCCCTTTCGAGCAAGATTCTTATAAATTAGATTTAGTTTATAATTATGTATTAATTGTGATGTAGATTTGAGGCTGCAGTGTCAGCTACTATGGTTTGATGGCAACGATGAATTTGGCGTTGTGTTATGTGGAACGCCGCGGGTCCTGAGATACTTCTGGTTTTCAGATAGATACGTTGTCATGTAGGAAGTGTTTTCTCTGTAGCTGAGTTTTTGTCGTGGGTATGCAGTACGAGCTTGCATTTTTGACCTGTTGGATATCCATTGTTGAGAATCTTTTGATACAGCTACTTTGAAAATGTTGGGTACAGCTAAGTATCGGAAATAGTCTACCTTAGTTTTCATCATGCGTAGATTGAAGAATCAGTTTGTGAAGACCAGTATTCGTTCAGCCATTGCTGGAAACTGTTCTTAGTTCACGAAAATCAGTTAGCAGCATTGACTGAAATACCATCGCAATGTCATCTTTAGAAGTCTTTTGCTTGCCCTGTGGAAAAGCTGAAACAGCATGCCCTTAATTATTCGTAGTCCTCTATTTGATAATAAATAGCTGAATGTTTTAGTGGTTCGGCTTGGATAACTGAAAGCATACAAATGCTTTCTTTTGGAAACGCTTTCATGAGTGGCATATAGCATCAAGAGTGTTAATCGTACGGATGATGTTAGAAAGAGGTTAGCCTTCTGATGAGACTATCAAAACTCTCGTTGCTGCATCATACTGCAGGTGTGAGCAGCGGTGTAACCTGACATGGTCTGAATTGTATTGGGCGCCGTCTAGTGTGGAAACGCTGGGTTACTTGTTACCGTGTTGAGACGACTTGTGGCTGGTAGAGAGGATGTGAAGTCGGAGGTTTGCCAACAGTATTAAGGTGACAACGTGCAAAGGTCTATGGACAACTATCGGACGATCAATAAGAACCGATATCGTCGTACCTGCACTTTTCTCGGCGTGATAGCTGGATGTATCTATGTTTGACCGATGTTTTGTAGCCTGCTCGTCGTAAGAGAGATATTCAATGTACAGGAGTTGTAGCAGCAGTGAGAAACTATCATTTTGGTTCAGTTTACTTCTGCAGACTGTCGATGAACTAGTTAGAATACTTATGCAAACTGTCGATAAACTCGATAGAACTCGGAGTTAGTTAATCTAAGGTGGCTACTGTCTTTTTTATATATATAAAAAGATATTGATATGTTAGAATAGATTTTCAACTTGCTAATAATACCCAGAAACTTGCAAACTTAAGAGCCTAATTAATTCGATGCCATGTTTGTTTGAATTGTATACAGTTTCTGCTAGTTCTTTATGTCTGTTTTATTTGTAGGGGATGAGTGATTATGCTTATTCCTTAGTTTCATGGGAGTGACGGATCATTATTGAGCGATTGGCCTATCTTATTGGTCTGTAGCCATGTTTGGGAATCACGAATCAAGTTATTGGTTAATTCTGGGTGAGTAATCACTATGATTTATGACCATATGAATGACGTTTGTGATCACTCCGGGACGAGTAATTTTCGGCGTGGATAACGTAATGACATTAAAGTATATGCTATTTGTATTTACGTCTCCTTTAATAGCTTTTACTGATTATGTGTTTGATTATGGCGAGTATGTTGGGAAGATATTTCTCAAATCGAGTAATTAACCAATATCTTGATGCAGACGTCATAATATACAGTATTCACGAGACTTGTGTAAGCATGGATTAGTTTCATAAAATGGAACCTGCATAAGTTCTTAACGTTGGGAATTCTCTGTATATGTATACATATTCATTGGGGGCGGGGAAGGGGGTGGGGGGCGGACTGCACCGGGTGACACCATCAGAGGGGGTGACACCAAAACGACTGTCTATAAAATTTTTGAATTTTTGTACAGGAAGGAGGTTCATGGGGGTGACACCATGAGTTACCGCACTGGGTGACACCAACCCTAATGACGCCACTGTACGTATTTAATAATTTGAGACAGAAATAAACGAGACATTATTAGAGTTTCGTCATGTGTGGTCATTGGTTGAGTAGAGTAAACATTACCTTAGTATTTGGGCATTTAAGAACCTTTCATTTGACAACGACTATTGTCTTGAGATTCTTGGAAATAGGGTAAACATGGACTATCAAGCCACGCCCACACAAATCTTTGATTCGCTCTATTTGTAACACAGCCATCCATCCATCAATCCATCTGCAGCAGCGGCGCAAGGGTTCGAGGCGCGGGGGGGGGGGGAGTCTTTAATGGCGCCCGTACGTTGCTACAGAGAACAGTCTTTATGGACATAAAACATAATTAATTTTACTATATATTCTCTACATTTGTTTCTCAGTACTGAACTTTCCACTGTGTGACAATCAATACAAATCATATGTTAATCTAAAACACCTTCAAATATGACTTCAAGGTGAAGTTCTTGTCAAAGGTTCACCGGCATTTTTTTTTTGAGAGGCTGGACTGTAAACAAAGCAATGGATCACAGATTTCACTTCCGGATCATCACCAAGGCCTTATTACTCACTGTGCACTGTCGCCGAAATACACACAGACAACCACACCATAAGCTCATATTCTCAAGAATAAATAATTACCTTTAAATCCCTACCAAAAATACATAAATATAACTCTTCTATCACCACCAAAATGAGAGAGGAAAAATGTTCTAAAAATAGACTAGAACTACATTCGTGGGTACTGAACTGGAGGTACTAATTGTGACCCGATTCCTTATATCAGTTGCCACCACCACCTCACTCCTATACGTTTTGTTAAGAATTACATCAGTTAAACTTAGGTCAAGGTGAAATACTATGAAAATATCAGCTCCAAAAATAAAAACAAAAAGAGCAAATTCAGACAGTGACCCTTTGCCTGGCACCCGAAGGTAATTGCCCCTCCCAATCACTTTCTCATACCGACTTGTAAGATAGACATATGTGCATAAAGATAGTTGATGAAATGAAGAATGCCTGTGATATTAACGCGTTTATGAACTAAACAGTTAAAAATGACTAGTGTCTTGAGGTCTTGGAAATATTGGAAACATCGACCTCAAGCCAGTCACACACAGTTGTTTGTTTGATTTGCTTGGTAGTTCGGTTCTCTTAGACCCCATTGCGTGTTAGAATATATATATATATATATATATATATATATATATATATATATATATATATATATATATACTTGTATGCTATATATATATATATATCACAAAATAGTGATTTAAACTGAGTGATACGTAGATTCCCGATATGTGCTTTTTAAATGCGCGAGATACTGTTCAATAAAGTTCTGTATTAATGAACAGTTCACTAGTGCATCCCACTAAAATATTCCCCATGCACTTCTGCACACTCTAGCGTCTGATTATTGAATTACGAAATGCCATTTTGTATTTACTTTTTGGTACATTGTTCATACACTGGACAACTGCGTTTCCATCAACAAGGTGGCTTTCAAATCATCTTCCCATCTACAAAATTTTGATAACGGAATTCAGCCGGAAGTCATTTGAAGCTAACTCAGGGCTGTTTGAAAGATGTGGCAAAGTTTGGATGCTGTGTTCCTTCAGAACGTCTGTAAAGATGGTGGATTTGCGCACTGTGCGTTGTCATGGAGAGGGATAACTCGGGTACCAGCGTGAGTAATGGTGGTTCGGAATTGTTCCACAATTCTTTGCAACACTTTGGAAGCTATAAAATACCCAATGTCACTAGCAGTGTCAGTTACAGTTACCTGAAATGACTGGTCCAACAAGCAAATGCATGCAAATAAGTAAGACTAAACAATGCACATATAACAAGCCGAATGAGTATTGAAAAGTTTCTCATATTTGCCCAAGCTGAAGACCATAGACTCCTGATATCAAATACGCATCAAAAAGGTGGGGCCCCAGGTGGCCTAGTGGTCTACAACGCTGACCGTTACGGATCACTGCCGTCTCACCTCTGTCTACGTGGGTTCGAGTCTCGGGCCATTGTGGGTGCGTGAGAAAGCTTGCCAGCAGCTTCCCGTGGGTCGGTGGTTCTTCTCGGAAATTTCCCGGGTTCTTCCTCCACCAATTATACTTGGCTGCCATGTATAGCCTAACGTGTGCTGAAAATGGCGTCAAGCCCAACCACAACAATCACGACAGAAAGGGTATGTTGGTGATTTATTGTTCTTGTTTAAGTTTGACACAACTACTGACACCACTTAGGATTCCGCAACAGAAAGCCTGCACGTCGTAAATCGTTAAATGTTTCCAAAAGGCCTCGTACACTTGTTGACTTCATTTTTTCTTTCACATGACTGTTACTGTGATCAATAAAATTGTAACAGAAACAAAAGCTGAGATTAGGATTAAATAGTCAGAGACTTATTCAAGCATCTATTAAATCATACATAGTTTCAGGATTTGAAACTTATGACTGTATGTATTTTTCTCTTTTAAATCAATAACATCAAAAGCTATTTTGATGTTACTTGTGATGGGTCTTAGCATATAAGTAGCATGCAAATTGCATAACGTTTTATCCCTGGATACAGTGGAAGATATTAATCTGTTTAATATTTCAGTCCAATACATCATTATATCACATATAGTCCAAGCAACGCTAAACCTGAAGAAACGTTACATATAGTAATTCCAAAGTTATGTCAAAGTATTTTTTTTATTTTACCTGATGGTTCCTTTTTGTGTTGTTGGATGTGAAGGTGGCACCGGACATTAATAATTCTGTGATAAGCAGCTTTGGTAGAATCCGTGTGAAGACATCACCATATCCTCGGAAGTTACAATCTTTTCAAGTTGAATGAGTGCAACATTTCATGACAGATTTTGTGGTCACCTGCTTCAGATACAACAAACTGGACAGTATATGTATAATGAATAAAAACTCGAAAATTAAGATGAAGATCGGCTATTCCTTTCGCAGTCTATTGAAAATTACTTCTTGATTTTCATATAATAAGAGCTCTTCTTCATTGTAAACTACTTGATTTTCATATACTAAGAGTTCTTTTGTCCACAGTATGTAACTTGATTTTCATATACTAATAGCATGTTGTCCACTGTGTACTACTTGATTTTTATATACTAAGAGCTCCTTGTCCACTGTACACAACTTGATTTTCATATACTAGGAGCTCTTTTTCCACTGTATAGTATTTAATTTTCATATACTAAGGGCTAGTTGTCCTTTGTACCCTACTTGATTCTCATATACTAAGAATTCGTTGTCCACTGTATCCAACTTGATTTTCATATACTAAGAGCTCGTTGTCCACTGTATGCAACTACATTTTCATATACTAAGGGCTCTTTTTCCACTGTATAGTACTTAATTTTCATATACTAAGAGCTCGTTGTCCCTTGTACACTACTTGATTCTCGTGTACTAAAACGTCGTTGTCTACTGTATACTACTTGATTTTAATATACTGAGAGCTCGTTGTCCACAGTATACAACTTCATTTTCATATACTAAAAACTCGTTGTCCACTGTATACAACTTCATTTTCATATACAAAGAGCTCGTTGTCCACTCTATACTACTTGATTTTCATATACTAATAGCTCGTTGTCCACTGTGTACAACTTGATTTTCATATACTAATAGCTCGTTGTCTACTGTATACAACTTGATTTTCATATACTAAGAGCTCCTTATCCACAATATACAACTTGATTTTCATATGCTAATAGCTCGTTGTCCACTGTATACAACTTGATTTTCATATACTAAGAGCTCGTTGTCCACTGTATACAACCTGATTTTTATATACTAAGAGCTCCTTGTCTACTGTATAAACCACTGTATACAACTTGATTTTTATATACTAAGAGCTCTTTTTCCACTGTATACAACTTGATTTTCATATACTAAGAGCTCGTTGTCCACTGTATACTGCTTGATTTTCATATGCTAATAGCTCGTTGTCCACTGTATACTACTTGATTTGTATATACCAAGAGCTCTTTGTCCACTGTTTACAACTTGATTTTCATATACTAATAGCTCGTTGTCCACTGTATACCACTTGATTTTTATATACTAAGAGCTCGTTGTCCACTGTATACAACTTGATTTTCATATACTAAGAGCTTATTTGCCACTGTATAGTACTTGATTTTTATATACTAAGAGCTCTTTTTCCACTGTATACAACTTGATTTTCATATACTAAGAGCTCGTTGTCCACTGTATACTACTTGAGTTTCGTATACTTATAGCTCGTTGTCCACTGTATACAACTTAATTTTCATATACTAAGAGCTCGTTGTCCACTGTATACAACTTGATTTTCATATACTAAGAGCTCTTTGTCCACTGTATACAACTTGATTTTCATATACTAAGAGCTCGTTGTCCAGAGTATACAACGTGAATTTCATATACTAATAGCTTGTTGTCCACTGTATAAACCACTGTATACAACTTGATTTTTATATACTAAGAGCTCTTTTTCCACTGTATGCAACTTGATTTTCATATACTAAGAGCTCGTTGTCCACTGTATACTACTTGAGTTTCATACACTAAGAGCTTTTTATCCACTGCATACTACTTGATTTTCATATACTAATAGCTCGTTGTCCGCTGTATATAACTTGATTTTCATATACTAAGCGCTCGCTGTCCACTGTATACTACTTGATTTTCATATACTAAGAGCTTGTTGTCCACTGTATACAACTTGATTTGTATATACTAAGAGCTCTTTGTCCACTGTATACAACTTGATTTGTATATACTAAGAGCTCTTTGTCCACTGTATACTACTTGATTTTCATATACTAATAGCTCGTTGTCCACTGTATACAACTTGATTTTTATATGCTAAGACCTCGTTGTCCACTGGATACAACTTGATTTTCATATACAATGAGCTTATTTGCCACTCTATAGTACTTGATTTTTATATACTAAGAGCTCTCTGTCCACTGTATACTACTTGATTTTCGTATACTAAGAGCTCGTTGTCCGCTGTATACAACTTGATTTTCATATACTAAGAGCTCGTTGTCCAGAGTATACAACGTGAATATCATATACTAATAGCTCGTTGTCCACTGTATAAACCACTGTATACAACTTGATTTTTATATACTAAGAGCTCTTTTTCCACTGTATGCAACTTGATTTTCATATACTAAGAGCTCGTTGTCCACTGTATACTACTTGAGTTTCATATACTAAGAGCTTGTTGTCCACTGCATACTACTTGATTTTCATATACTAATAGCTCGTTGTCCACTGTATATAACTTGATTTTCATATACTAAGCGCTCGCTGTCCACTGTATACTACTTGATTTTCATATACTAAGAGCTTGTTGTCCACTGTATACAACTTGATTTGTATATACTAAGAGCTCTTTGTCCACTGTATACTACTTGATTTTCATATACTAATAGCTCGTTGTCCACTGTATACAACTTGATTTTTATATGCTAAGACCTCGTTGTCCACTAGATACAACTTGATTTTCATATACAATGAGATTATTTGCCACTCTATAGTACTTGATTTTTATATACTAAGAGCTCTCTGTCCACTGTATACTACTTGATTTTCGTATACTAAGAGCTCGTTGTCCACTGTATACAACTTGATTTTCATATACTAAGAGCTCGTTGTCCACTGTATACAACTTGATTTTCATATACTAAGAGCTCTCTATCCACTGTATACTACTTGATTTTCATATACTAATAGGTCTTTGTCCACTGTTACAACTCGATTTTTATGTACTAAGAGCTCTTTGTCCACTGAATACAACTTGATTTTTATATACTAAGAGCCCGTTGTCCACAGTATACTACTTGATTTTCATATATTAAGAGCTCGTTGTCCACTGTATACAACTTCATTTTCATATACTAAGAGCTCGTTGTCCACTGTATATTACTTAATTTTTATATACTAAGAGTTCTTTGTCCACTGTATACAACTTGATTTTCATATACTAAGAGCTCTTTTCCACTGTATAGTACTTAATTTTCATATACTAAGAGCTAGTTGTCCTTTGTACACTACTTGATTCTCATATACTAAAAAGTCGTTGTCCACAGTATACAACTTGATTTTCATATACTAAGAGCTCGTTGTCCACTGTATACAACTTGATTTTCATATACTATTAGCTCGTTGTCCACTGTATACAACTTCGTTTTCATATACTAAGAGCTCGTTGTCCACTGTATACAACCAGATTTTTATATACTAAGAGCTCTTTGTCCATTGCATAAACCACTGTATACAACTTGATTTTTATATACTAAGAGCTTATTTGTCACTGTATATTACTTGATTTTTATGTACTAAGAGCTCTTTGTCCACTGTATACATCTTGATTTTCATATACTAATAGCTCGTTGTCCACTGTATACTACTTGATTTTTATATACTAAGAGCTCTTTATCCACTGTATACTACTTGATTTTTATGTACTAAGAGCTCTTTTTCCACTGTATACAACTTGATTTTCATATACTAAGAGTTCTTTGTCCACTGTATACTACTTGATTTTCATATACTAATAGCTTGTTGTCCACTGTATGCAACTTAATTTTTTCATATACTAAGAGCTCGTTGTCCACTGAATACAACTTGATTTTCATATACTAAGAGCTCGTTGTCCACTGTATACAACTTGATTTTTATATACTAAGAGTTCGTTGTCCACTGCATACAACTTCATTTTCATATACTAATAGCTCGTTGTCCACTGTATACAACTTGATTTTCATATACTAAGAGCTCATTTTCCACTGTATAGTACTTGATTTTTATATACTAAGAGCTCTTTGTCCACTGTATACTACTTGATTTTCATATAATAAGAGCTCGTTGTCCACTGTATACAACGTGATTTTCATATACTAAGGGCTCGTTGTCCACTGTATACTACTTGATTTTCATTTACTAAGAGCTCTTTGTCCACTGTATAAACCACTGTATACAACTTGATTTTTATATACTAAGAGGTCTTTGTCCACTGTATACAACTTGATTTTCATATACTAAGAGCCCGTTGTCCACTGTATACTACTTGATTTTCATATACTAAGAGCTCGTTGTCCACTGTATACAACTTTTTTTCATATACTAAGAGCTCGTTGTCCACTGTATATTACTTGATTTTTATATACTAAGAGCTCTTTGTCCACTGTATACAACTTGATTTTCATATACTAAGAGCTCGTTGTCCACTGTATACTACTTGATTTTTATATACTAAGAGCTCTTTGTCCATCGTATACAACTTAATTTTCATATACTAAGAACTCTTTGTCTACTGTATACAACTTAATTTTCATATACTAAGAACTCTTTGTCCACTGTATACTACCTAATTTTAATATAGTAAGAATTCTTTGTCCATGTATCCTTGCGGTCTTCTACAGGAATTAAAATTTAAGATAACAGTTGATCTCGCCTCTAAATTGGTTGCAGCTGGCAACTGTCACAACGAAATTGGAAACAGCTGTTTGCTGCACAATTCAATTACTTGGGAATCAATTGTATAATCAGTTAATGGCAAATATCAAAATGGAATTGTTTTCTGTTATGACGACACTTCGAGAGAGCGAGAATTATTCACGTCGTTCGTCGATTTGAACAAGTCTTTAGCAAAATCATTTATTTTTATTGCCTCAAAATATGCACTTAGTTCAATCTCAAGATTTTATCTATGGCTACTGGTATAACAAGACAATGCTACGTATCATTTTTCATCTTTAAACCTAACTTACGCAAAAACTTAAGTTTCTGTTGTAAATTATATATTTCGCTTTATTTGCTAATGTACATAACAGTTTAACAGTTCTGGCATAGTTGCATTTGTAACCATGTCATCATTAATCAACTTCATCTCTCCAGCAGACTTTGTATATCCATTGTTGTCCACGTAGTATATATCATTTGCTTTGGCGAATCTATGTGGTATCGTGCCAGTTGCACATCTTATTACACTCGCAGTCACCAAGAATATATTAAATGTTCATGTTCTACACTTTATGTATTTAAACTTGGATCATTACCAGATGCACTGTAATACTGGATCATTACCAGGTGCACTGTAATACTGGATCATTACCAGGTGTACTGTAATACTGGATCATTACGAGGTGCATTATACCAGATGTATTATAATACTGGATCATTACTGAGCAGGGTCAAGTTTGTAATTTATTTATGGAAACTTTACAAAAGTCTTCAAAAATATAATACAGTATTAAGTATCTTAATTCGCGTAGCTCTCCAAGTGTGTGAAAGTTTGAATAGTCCATGACATCATAAACTTACTGGTAATAGTTATTTGATGCGTTTGAATCGTTAAATGATTATCAAAACCTTTATATTGATGGGATAAATCTTTCCTTAAACCTTTGAAAACTATCCGTGTATTCATATGTCATTCCACAAATATTTAGATTTCAGGTCTCTATACTCTATCGATATTTCTTTCAACATTGCATCACTTTAATTATGTTGCAAGTTGTTCTATCGACCGCCCCATGATTGTAAAAGTTATTTGCAAACCTGAATGCGCTTCAAACTTTCTTTATTTATGACCCTTCTTTCATGAACATGATCGTGATACCGAACTTTGCTTTGAGTTATATATGTCTCAAAAATGTAACTTATATTAGCTAGGGTAAAATATTTGTCATTTTCCACAGTTAACATCATAGATTGCAATTTTTGCCTTAATTGTCCATACACTACTTTATCAATCTTACCACCAACGCATCGTAAAATGCTTTAGAGCAACATGTTCCTCTGTAAACCATTTGTCTACAAATCTGATAGACTGATTGCAGGTACAAACATATCCCACATGAAATGTGTTTGGCTGTTGTTATTGTTATTGTCCAGGATTGTAGCTCATGAACACGTTGCGTCCGGCATGATAATATATTAAGTTTTGTGTCGATTTCGCTTTCAGTGGTGCAACTTTACTCTTTCTATTATCTGCTGCTGGCTTTTTAATTTTAAAAGTAGAACCCTTTTCAGGGATTATATCAAGCTAATTACGTATAATTGTAAGGTAGTCTTTTATACTTTGAAATTGTTTGCATTGAAAAAAAAAATCATACACTTTGCTTTTGGAAAAGTAGTTTTTATTTTCATGTTTCTTTATCTGTGATAACACCATTTTGAAAAAACTTTTATCCGAACGTAGTGATACTTTCCTTCTTTGTAGTCGCTAGTTGCACCATACTGAAATACAATTAACATGTCAGCATATCTTTCTCTCCCTCTTTCGGTTACTCTAATATATTGAGTAGTTTTTATCAATTCCCTATGGAAAAGGTCTGCTTTTCCTCACTTCCAATATTCAACACACCGATATAGCAAATTAACTTTCTGTTTTCTCATGTCCTCTACTTTACAGGAGATCTGTCAAGCCAGTACATGTATATATGAAAATTATGTATTAATTATACAGTACAGAAATATAATTTACCGTATTTATTATTCACAGCGATACAAGCACTTTTGTTCTTGACCATTCAAATAAATCTTTATACAAGTTTCTTATCCTGTCCAACATCCTTTATCGTACAATGGTAAAACTGTCCATACTCAGTTCGGTTGCCTTTTAAAATGGGTTTCTTCATAGTTTGATTGTTAAGTCTAATTGAGCTTTCACCGAACCAAATTGTCAGATTTTACTAATGTTGATCTTCTTCGCAAATGGCTCAGTGTCGCCAAAACGTCATACTAATCTTGAGTGAAACCATCGTAAAATATGTACTACTTATTCAATGACTTACCAAATTAATTTCTAAGTCTTTTCTGTTTTAATTATCTTTATTATTTTGTAGCTTGGATACTGCAAAATTTTCTTCTTTGTTTTTGGTGCTGGTGCATCAGGTACAGATGTATTCATGTTTAATTATTTAAGTACAAATATTGTCAATATTAAGTTTAACTGATTTTGTATGTGTCATTAACATTTTAACATTCGTCTTTGCCATAAATGTTTGTCAATTCATAGCACGCTGACAATGGATTCTGCCCCTGGGGGCAGTTTTATGTGAAGTGCACCACTTACCACCACCCGAGGGGAGTCAAGATTCTTTCAGTAGACCTTTATCTGTACTCCACTTTTGAACGGTGTGCTCTGTCAATTATGAATTCTTAGACCCTTTTCATGTGACTTCCAAGTGCGCATATTGCTAACATATAGTAACTGTTTCACACTACTCTTGTGCGTACAATAAAAATGTTCACATTTGGGGTGGATGGCGTGGGGGGTTGCAAGCCTTTTATTTTTAGGTGTGACTTGGGGGCGGGGTATTGCTTACACACAGTGACCTTCTATACAGCTCTTGACCAGATTAGTCGAATTTTAGGAATCACGGTATTAAATCAGTTCCCATAGTAAACCTGTGCAAACACCATGATATTAAAAATTTAATAACTTTAAATTTCTGAGTGCTAATGATCAAACCCATAGTTATCAGTACAGATGTATGGTGGATGACAGCTTGTATGTAGAGGAAAGGATATGAACCGTCGCATTTTCTGGACCTACATGTGTTTAAAACATGTGCTTTCAATTCCGAACCAAAGAGTCAGGCCCTAATTTCAGTAATGAGTGTTCCAAACTCAAGACTGTTAATTGACTGAAATTACATGAATAAAAGAATGTCTCTATATTTTTTCAGTTACAAGTAGGGTAAGCTCTCAAAAGATTCTTTTTACTAAAATTTATTATTCATTGTCAACCAATCCTGGCCAGCCAAACCCATATATACTGTATTTTATCTTCGCCCATTTCCGGACTGGTACCCATTTTTAAATACAATTAGTACCGTGTGTCCTTTATATCTGCATACCTTGTAATTTATGTGCACATTTTGAACCTTTTACAAATTGGGTATTTTAATGTTTTTATCGCGGAATATATTTGATCTGCTATACCTTATACAGTAGTCTCTACAGATAACGAGCTTGTTCTTAATTTATATAAAGAAAGAAAATAATTCGTGTCTGGCTGGAACCTAATCGCAGACCTTTTTACTTATAATTGCATACTATATTCCTAGACCAAGTGGGCTAAGATACTAACTCTGTAGGAATAAAAAGTGGATATCTTCTTTGCTTGGGTTGATAGGAGGAAATATTTCACGAGTGAAGTGGAAACATAAGTGACACACTCACGAGTAACAATACGAAATGTTTCCACTTTACGGATAAATATATCTTTATATCTGCTCACAAAACATGTATTTTCCTTTTATTATATATCTGAAGGCGGAAAACGTAGATTCGCGTAGATTTTTCCAGTTCTGTCTGTTCCATAGCGTTTAGCACTGTAAACGTATTACCACAGCGAAAGAAAACGTTCTGAAATTTTATAATAATTCAAGACTGAAACTTTATTATAAATATCTATCCTACATTTAATACTGTAAATAGTGTGTTTTCATACCCTTTTCATACGAAAAATGAAGCGAAATGGTTGTTTAACACATTCCTGGCGCGGATTTATACTGTGAATAGTGTTGGGTTGGGTGTAGATCAAAGAGCGGTTCGAATCCGACCACCATCATTGTACAAAAGCTTTAAGCTACAACTTTAAATAGTTGTGAACTTATCTATTGTGATTTTTTCAACGGTGAATTTTGCCGCCCTGAGAAGCTGGCAGTCTAGTTTGATAACAGACGCTTCACACAAATTTTGATAGTCCCCGTTGGTCACCCTTGTTAATTGCAAGTGTTCGTTTTTACCACAATACTAAACAAATTTTACTTGTTGACAAAATAAATTATCAGAAACAGCGATATAGCAAGAAAACAGAAAGGCTGATTTTATTAAAAATAGTAATACCGGTAGACTAGAAGAGATAGTAAGGAAGACTCAGGATCATAGTATTTAATCCCTATATCACAAAGACATAAACCGTCTATATTTATCATTCTCATCATGATTTAATTCACTGCTTCAAAATAGTTTGCAATAAATAATAGCAATCCAATTTGTAACATAAATAACAAACCATGATTTGAAACTATATGACAAAAAGCCCACGGAAAAGATCCCCATGTGAGACGTATACATAGCAATAAGCAAACACAAACAAACAGGACAAGTCTTATTCGTCCAGATTTGAGTTTATAAGGATCAAGCAGTCTCCGTCAATCTTTAATGCATTATAACTTTGCACACAATGAGCACGTGTTTCATTCTATAATACATTTGCATAATATGAAAGTTCATCTGTTCCTTCGCTGACATATTGGTTCTGCTCTGCACACTCTTGAATGTGGCGTCCCTGACGATCCCTATTGATGGGCATTTTTCTTCAGCGCCTTGATAAACGGTGATAATTAACTTACAAAATTACAAATAATTGTTCAGAAATATTCTGTATTTGGACACAAGAACAGGGTACATTTTGTACGAGTACATGCATCAAAATAAAATTCATTGACTTGATATTTTAATTTGTCCATTGTAATATAATATGAACACAATGGGCATTAAATTTCCAAAAATGTTTGTCTTTAATAGGATTTAAAACATTTCTGGAATCCGGTAGGAGTACCAATAGTTTCTAATGGACCACTCGCCCCAATATTTTCCCCTTCGTCCAATGCTTTAGAAATTTCTACACCTTCCACAAATTAAAAAATCCATAGTCATATTGATTTGCCAAGAACTAGTCTCACGATAAATCAGCTTTCCATCAGTAAGATCTGTATCCGTGTGGTTCTAAATCAGCATTTAGAAATCACACGGCTTTTTGGCTTATATCGAACCACGCTTGAAGCGCAACCGTTTTGGTGCCTGATGCAATTACTTCTCTTCCAAGGAAAGTAAGCTTGTAGGTCGGGAAAGAAACGGAAGTTGAAGGTTAGGCAAAATAAGACCTACTGGAAAACTTTAACCTGTAGCCTATACATGTATGTTCCTGCAGAGAACGATCTTCAAAGAACGTTTAAAGCACTAAATGAAACAAATAATCAGTAATAGATTCCTCTAACCTTGAAACAGTCAGTTACCATGGCCTGGGATAATTGTAAAATCATGCTGGCTGTCTCTTGTATTCTAAAATAACGAAACAAAAAACACAAATAAAAAGAAGCAGTAGTTGTATACATGTTGCTTATTCTGGTCAACTAATTTTTCTTAACATTATTACTATATCATCATCTTAAACGGATGTACATGTGATAGTTAACTGTCACCTATCTAGCATTCTAAAAGCGAAACTTTGGACCCAGTCTAAGGTTGATATTAGTTTCCTCAACCATAATCAACAGTATCCAACATAGTACAACAACTGTGTACCAAAGTTACCAGGCACAATAATTCATACAGACCGGTTACATTGATACCTGAAACGTGGTTTACTAAGGCTGGAGACGGTTCATCACGGTTAGGAAAATCAGTATGAAACTGGGAATTGGAAACATTTTTTTACTTTGAAATACTCTGTGTGTGAGTTTAAGGTAAATTATCCAGGTAAATATAAACAGCAGTGTACACCCCATGTGCCTAAACATGCTTCGATTTTAGTATAGAGATTGTATTTCCTTGTTAAGCAAAATATAAACACGAGACATGTAACCGTCGAGTTAAAATGAATGTATCTTTTTATCTTTCAGCTTTGTACTTACTAATGCCGTTCATATTAATAGCAATGTACAGATGCCTAGAGGCAAAGGAAAACCTTTTAAAATACACAGGTATCTGGACTTACTGACATATATCTGGACTTACTTATGAATATCTGGACTTTTCTATGGATATCTGGACCTATATGAAATTTTCTGGATTGTACTTTGAGACGTTTTGTTTTCTCAGTCGCAATCAACTCTATCCCAAACCATTTCTCGTGTACCCATCTTTAAACTTGGCCAGTTGTTTAACCGTCTAAATCATCTTGAACGCGACAAGGGAGCCTTGGCACTGAGAAGAGAGTTAATGACATCCTGTTATTCGCTGATCAATAATGGTAAAAGCTTATGTGTATCTGCAGGCTGGGAAATCAAAGACCTCTCTGTTTCCAAGACTAATGAAATTCTCCAATGCATTGCTCGAAGGAAGTCATGAAAGCTGCTTAATGTCAAATAATAGTCAGTAAACAGAGCTGTAGTCTTAACGTGACGTCAACTGGGAATTCGAAACTTGAGTTTCGTATTTTAGCTTTTGTTTTTGTTTATTATAAAGGCACTTTTAATAAAATAATTATTGGACATATCATGTAGAGGAAATGGGAACTAAGTGCCTTTCCAAGGACACACAGAGAAAGCTAACCTGGACGGATGTACAGTATGCAATAATAATAATAATAATAATAATAATAATAATAATGACGAAGAAAATGATGGCGACTACTCAATACAGTACTTAATCTTTAAAAGTTCTTAGCTCTTTACAATATAAGTTAGCACATAAGGTCATATGTAAACAAGATCACAACAACAACAACAAAGACAACATGACAACGTGGAATTACAAACAACAAAGCATGGCGAAAAAACTAAAGGTAAATAAAAACATTGTTAAGTCTTGTTAAATCTGTTCTTGCAGCTGAAAAAAGGCGAGTCCATAAGATCTCTCTTGAATGAGATCATGATATCATTGTATTTAAGAACAAAACGAAAGTCGTTCAAGGTAGCTTCGACCAGACATACAAAAGAACGTTCTCCATAGAACCTGATTTTAATATTGGGAATAACGAGAATACAAGTGTCAGAAGAAGAGTGAGTTTGTAGAGGGGTGTACACATTGGTGACTTCAGATAGGTATTTTGAACTGTTGGCAGTCAACCAAATGTAGCAGACAGATGACATTTTGTAGTTTGTTTCTAGAGCGAACGGATTGCCAGTAGAGGGTACCGAATATGGAGGACGAGTGCTCGGTTCTTGGCACTCTAAGGACGATCCGAGCTGCAGTGTTTTGACCTTTTTGAAGTTTCGGTGGTGTGTATGGAGACGAACCAGATAGTAGAAAATTATTCTAATAAAGTCTAGAAAGTACTTAGGAACACATGTGATTTTTAGTGGCATCAAACAGAAAAAAAACTGCAAATGCAGCTGATTCGTATCAACACCAGATATGCAGCTTTGCACGTGTTCATGGCATCTTTAATGCAACGAAAGAGAACTGTCTAGAGTGAAACCTAGGTTTCGTACTGATTACTTGAATTTAATGTTGGTGTTGGTGCTGGTGATAGTTATTGTTTGAGGTAAATTATAGGAATGAGAAAGTCAATGTGAGATGATCAGAATGGCTTCAGTTCTATCATCATTTATCTGCAGCTTGTTACATGTCGTCCACGACTTCACATCAGAAATGCACTTTTGTAAGGCTCTGATATTAGCATTGACTTCAGTCTGGTGACTAGATTTGTATATTTGGGTATCTTCAGCATAGCATTTATGAGACACACCAGACGACAATTTATGACACTCGAAAGGGAGTATCTAATTTTAGTATCTGAATATTTACACCACGTTTTTAAAATAAACCAAACAATTTTAGTTGTCAAGAGTTAGTACAAGCATTTCAAAAGTAACATCCAAACAAATACCACATCCAGATTAGTTGTGAAATTAAAATGTTTTCCTAAAATATGCCAATTTATAAATAACAATGTCTATAGACAAATACACTGCAATATAATCGGAGTTTCGATATGCAAGTCCTAAAACAAATGGCACAATTTTGAAAACATTGACAAGCAGAAGTTGTGCGTATGAGTGTGATTTGGATTTTTAACGTACCTTTTCAGTCATATCGCTACGATGTCTGCAATGTGACAGTTTATAGTGATGTCAAAACTGGGGTATCATGCCGCAGACATGTAGCATGATGTCCCACCCAGTCACATTATCCTGACACCAGGCCGACCAGTCCTAACACTAACTTCTTAATGTTGAGAGCCTAGCGTGGCAGCTGTTGATACCATTTTTATAAGTATGACTGGGCAGGGGCTCGAACCCGCGACCTCCCGCATCCGAGGCAGACGCTCGAACCACTAGGCCACCGGAGCAGTCTATAAGCAGAAGGAAACGTGTATATATTCTCTACACCACAATGGTGCATAGACTATATGCAAATAACTCGTATTTTATTTGTTTAAGCACACGTGAAAATTTTTAGGAATGTCTAAAAATCTTGACGTCATTCATTATGGGTTTGTTTTATTAGCCTTTATTTATTTGTCCCATTCGTCTCGTGAACTGAACACTCAGTGTGTGACGTTTGAAGTTTCCTTCATATCTCTTTACACAGTAAGTAATTGCCAATAATGTCGAAAACAATTCCCTTTGTCATATAATAAAAAAAATGGCAAGTGTTTACTTATATAATTTCATTCTTAACAATGCTGGACACAGTCCACTGCTGTAGATGTATCTGTATATTTGTTCATAAGATATCTATGATCTTTTATGTTTAAAATGATAACATATTTTAATTTAGATGTATGGACTATGCAGTCTGAAATAAAGAATTCTTATCTATCTTAAATCTCGAACTACTTTCTTTGTATCCCAATAATGGGTTCAAGGCAAAATGCACAAAATGTAAGATCTTGGTTTAATATTTCCCATTTTTGTAGACCATCAGCAACATTAAGCTGCCTCTTTGTGTCTTGATTTCTAAGGCATCCCATGTCTTTGCAAATGATCACACTGCACAACGATGAAAATAAATTTACCCTGTATAATACCACCAATATGTATATAACTAGTTGTACAATTAATTGTCAACTCTTTCCTTGTATACGTATTCGACACGCGCGCACACACAGATTATATATATATATATATATA
>JAECUM010032040.1:0-12426 GCA_016617855.1 Megalonaias nervosa
ACCTGTTATGACAGAACAACTGTCTTGAGAGACCATAATTTCTTTGGCAGAAGGAGTGGTCTTTCAAGACAAATTCTACTCTACTGCAAATTTGTGAAAGGACTAATTCAAGCAAGTCAAATAAAATGTGACTGATTCCAGCCAGTTCTAATAAAAAAAAAGTTGAAGTATTCCCCGACTTACATGTGTTAATCCAATTAATATCAATTTTCTAAAAATTATTTTTTATCGAAGACTAAACAGTAATGAAATTACTTGTCTAAAAAATTAGGATTCATGGCTAATATGAATGTATCAAAGTTAATTAAATTACCGGTAGGTATTTTCTTTGAAAATTAAAAGTAGTGAATCCACAAATTTTGAGTTACTCGATTTTGAGTTACATGACCACTCTTGGGAATGCAACCATCGTGCAAGTCAGGGGTCAACTGTATAGACACTGCTTTAACTCAACATATGACCTTTACAAAACAACCCACATTTTTTAAGACAAAATCTTTCCAAAAATAAGAAAAGTTATTATTGGTCTTCCTAATTCCCCTTACTTTTATATATGCAAGAGTTCTGTTGATAATCTAATGATACAAATTTTGAATGATTTTCAAGCCATGAAATCTGAAACAATCCAAATAATTGTCCACAAATGGTGGTCTTGGTTATTTGTTTCATGTTCACACAACCCATCTAGACTTGTGGTACCATCATCCCCACTCACAGCTCAATACTATTTGTTATTTTCATTGTTAAAATATAAACTTTCTGGGATCAGCATGTAATTCACATATTTGTCAATGCACTGAGTACAATACAAATTACACACAGACCCCATTAATCTTGCATACCATTTACAACAGACTATACCTAATGAATTTATCCCACCAAAACTCCTTTGCTTTGATCGAAATTATAGTGACAAAAACAGTGCACCAAGTCTATGTAACAAGCCCTGACAAATTTTTAAAAGTCCATATTTGCTTCTTCACAGAAAAATATTCATGCAAAACACCAAAAGCACAAATAGTTGATTTGATAGTATTGTCAGAGTTGATATTCTTGTATTTGTTGGCAATTTCAGTTGCTGCAAACTCTCAACAGAATTAGGTTGCTATTATACAGAATGAAAGGGAGACAAGCCAATCTGACAAAAAAATTTCATACGCTGGATACAAACTGATGCAGACTGAATATTGGAATTAAATGTCTTCACATCATCTAGTTCATCCAAAGATAGTCAAAGAAATTGTTATGAGATGGAATGCTTTCCCTGGGGTGGATTAGATTCTCACAATGCCTGTTTATGAACCATCCTGAAAACAATTTAAAGTTTTAAGTCCATATGTAAAACAGTGCAGGAACATAATTTCATTACATGATATCATTAAAAAGCAAACATCAACTTTTGTGAGTTATTTGTCTTAAACAGGAACAATTCTCACTTTGTGTAAAAAGTCATGATACAGATGAAAATAACATCTAAACCAACAACGAATGAGTTAGTTTGATCTGGAGTTACCAGGAATCAACATGCAATATAGGTACACTTATTGGGTTTTATCATCTTTTTATGTAGAATATGAAGATTAGCTAATTTTCATTGCTGTGGTGATTTAAGTAGGATTAGGATAGTGAACAGAGCTGTATTCAACACTGAAATATGAGTCAATTCTTTGACTTTTCAGATTGTTGAATACAGACATTTTGTTACAAATGGAACAAAATATTGTTCTTCAGGATCAAACGCCTTACTTATCTGTACATTATAAAAAGGTAACATATACAAACAGCATAAACCCAGATTTCAAGCTAAAACCATAGACCCTGATCTGCCGTTGTACATTCAACATGAAAGCATAGACCCTGATCTGCCCTTGTACATTTCAAGCTAACAGCATAGACTCAGATCTGATAATGCACATATCATTTAACAGCACAGACCCTGATCTACCTTTATACATTTCAAGCTATCAGCACAGACCCTGATTTACCCTTTATCATATCAAGCTAACAGTACAGACCTTGCACATTTTACAAGGGCATACCGGGGTCCATGCTGTTTGCAGTCAGCTGCATGTTGTGCACAAGTACATACATTATGCAGGCGTGTAATATATACACAATAACTCTGCACTGCTGTACAAGCAGGTGATAAATAAAATGATATTAAATTATTTGCTTTTTCATTTTAAAACATATATTAAGCTGAGCATATTTTGCAAATGCTGAAATAAGGGGTACAATCGGGGTCACAAATGAATGTTATAGGCTCCCTAAGACCAAAATAGATTTGCATAATATCCACATCATTGCTTCTAAAGCTCTCTATTTCTCTCAATAAATATGACTCTGTGAATAAAAGTATTTGTTCAAGAAATATTGGGGGGGGGGAGGTCTAAGTAAATACACTCACACTGGAGCTTTTTTGCAATTTCCAAAGCTATCAAGCATGCTATGTTGTTGTTGTTGTTGTTATAGGGTTTAACGCCATTTTTCAGCACAAGATAGGCTATACATGGCGGCCAGTATTAATGGTGGAGGAAGAACCCTGGAAAACCCCGGGAAGAACCACCGACCCACGAGAAGCTACTGGCAGGCTTTCTCACGTACCCACGTTAGCCGAGCCTGGACTCGAACCCACGCAGACAGAGGTGAGATGGCAGTGATCCGTAACGATCAGCGCTTTAGACCACTCGGCCACTCGGGGCCCCCATGCTATGTAACCTAATGGAGAACCAGTGAGTACCTGGTATGCACCACAACATCCTAAATTGCCCCAGTTATGATCCTCATACATTTTAACAAAAATCAATAAAATAAGAAAAAATATTCAACCCGGTGACATACACACCACATTTCTTTTGATAGGGAAAAAAATGGGGGTGGAGGTGAATAACTCATTTCTTACATGAAAATTTGCCAAAATTTTTTAAATATCAGAATTTATTTATCATTAGAGGTGAAATGGTATGCATGTGCCACATGTTGATACATTTGCAATACAAAACCTATGATATGGTGCATCTTGATACATACAAAAGATAACGAGAGGAACAGATAATAATTATTTATGGCTCTTGAAGATTAAAATTAGCTTTTATGTGGTACTATATTTTCTTTATTTTTTAGACACTGTTAGTGTATGGACACCAAATTATGATTTTTTTGGTATTCAAATGTAATTTAGTTTGCGTCTAGTCTTATAAAGATTTTGGTAATGGATATAAAAACTGGAATTAGTTCATTGGCCTGTACAGGTCCAGGTGCAGGTTCTCCACAATGGAGACATCAAATAAAATTTGAATTCACTTCATTAGTCTCCTCTTATAATGAAGGGTGGCATATTCTTCTTGTGTTTTTATAACAGAGACCTTTTGCCATCTACAGGTGAGTAATATAGTCATAGTTTCTTTATATCAATGTTAGTGGACTAATGAATTATAGTTAAAAGTGGTTCTCTCAATTTTGACAATTTAAATTTTATATGTAACTTGTCATTTGTTTCTTTTCAATCACCGAATGTAATATTTTAATATGTTTTCTGAGAGAGAAACAAGTAATTATTTTCTACCATCCACTGACATGCAGAAAATATACCAGATATAATTTTGAATAAATTCTCCACCTTTAGTAGTAAAGTCATGATTATAACACTAAATAAAAACAATTAATTAGCCATATTAGTCATGATTATAACACTTAAAGAAAACAATTAGCTATAACAGTTATGATTATAGCACTACAAGAAAACAACAAGCTATAACAGCCTTGATAATAAACACTTTATAACACTAAATGAAAACAGTTAGCTACAAGTCATGATTATATTTATTTACAACACTGAACAATTAGCTATAATAGTCATGATTATAACACTAAAAGAAAACAATTAGCTATAATAGTCATGATTATAACACTAAAAGAAAAACACTTAATTAGCCATAATACTTACTATATAGTGTTTCTGAATACGGTACACTATAATATAGATATAGCATGTTTTGTGGAAATAAGTCTATGAGTGACAAATAAATAATAACGACAGCCCCAAACAAAGCTAGAAAAACTTAACACCTGTGATTCATTCATTATGATACACCTTGACAATGCTTTGCTGTATTTACTACCAATATCACTTAGTCAGATCATTACTTGAGAAGAATAATAAAAAAAAACTTCAAAGTGAATGAAACTGATTTACAACCATATATTATCATTACATAATTCTGGCAATGTGCAACAGCATTGAAAACTAAAATGTCACTGTACTGATTCATTTAAATAATGAAAATACAACTGTACAAAACATGAGACCCAAGCAGACTTGGGTAGTTTACAAGTCAGCTTGCGAGTGCAAATTCACACACATTTAGAAACTGTGGAGGGAAAATAAAAGCTTGAAACAGATAGTTGCTACAGTGTACCTTATGTTGGTACCATTTATTTTCTTTCCCTGACCATATATACGTGACCACTTTCTCTGCATAAAAAGGACAAATCATTCTCCCTTTGATCACTCCCCGCTCCTGGACAGTGAATCTGGTCATGGATCCCATTTCATTGCAGTGTTAAAATTATGTACATCATGCACTTCATTATAGGACAGTCCAACTAAATGGCCATATACTCAATGCCCTTAAGGTCAGCATTATAATGAGGGAACACTCTATCATTCACTTCATTATAAAAGTGTAAGGCTTGAGAAAAAGTCAATATTTTGACAAATTTTAAATATAGATTGGATCGCTTGTCCACGGAAAGAATGTTTAAATCTTTTATATACTTCCCGTGTTTGACAATGCTGATCCAGGGATAACTGCACTATGTAAGAGAAACAATTACTGGAAAAAATAAATTTGGAGGTTTTGAGAATAATAACAGGTGTTACCAAGAGTATGGCTTGTGCAATATTAAATGAGGAAACCAGGTGGGATGGCATAAATTGTCAACGCTATGAGCATAAATTAATTCATTTGTTTCAAATGTACCATGGTTTTACTCCAAATTAATTACAAGATATAATTCAACATTCTGTTGTTAACAATGATACGTACACCACTTGAAAATCCAATACAATATGACCTCCTTTGTGCCAAATGACATTTTATAACAAAATCATTTCTGCCTTCCCACAATTCAACTGTGAAAGACATTGCTGGTTGAAATAATTAGTAACCCATCCATTCAAAATTTTCAAACTTACCTGAATCGGGACAAACATAAAATTTCTTTTTTACAGTATTATTTTGTTGGTCATTGGGTGGACCAAGTTCAGCATATGCAATTGAAAACCAAATGCAGTAGCTTAAATAATGGTTTATTCCAAAATCATGTTTCTAATAATAGGTACTGCACATGCCGACAAGTAGAAACAAATGAACATTTTCTGTTAGAATGTCAAAATTTTACAACTATTCAACATTGTGTTCTCTTCACATTACTGACCTGACTTATAATTAAGACATTATTATCCAGAAATCCAATGTATTCTGATGAAATTAATACAAAAATATTTATGGCAGTGTAAACTTGCATAAAATTATGAAAATGATTTTCAAGTTGACAGGTCACAACCACACAATTGTATTCCATCTTTTTTACCATTAAATGATTTAATGAAACAATTACATATACTAAAAATGTTCATATATTTGTAAATGATTTATCCTACCTGAAATCAGTAGACAACTGATGATTATTCAAATTTTTCTACTGAATCCCCATACATATTATATTGTTAGAAACCATCAAGAAAGTATTCTCCTAAATACTGTTAAAAACAAAAGATAGCATCACTACAAAATAGTATGACTTCCATTGACAGTGTTTATAATGTTGTTGTTGTTGTTGTTGTTGTAGGGTTTAACACCATAATTTTTCAGCACAAGATAGGCTATACATGGTGGCCAGTATAAATGGTGGAGGAAGAACCCAGGAAAACCCTGAAAAGAACCACTGACACACAAGAAGCTACTGGCAAGCTTTCTCACATACCCACATTGGCAGAACCTGAGACTTGAACCCACGCAGACAGAGGTGAAATGGCAGTGATCCATAATGGTGAGCACTTTAGACCACTCGGCCACTCAGGGTCTCGATAGTGTTATAATGAGGGAACACTGTATTGTACACTTCAGTATAAAACTACCACTACAGGCAGCCTCTCTATATGGTATAGTATACTCTGACTTCCTCTGATAGTATTATAATGAGGGAGCACTATCATGTACTTCATCATAAGATAATATCACTATAAGGTAGTATACTATGGGTTCCATTAACATTTGTAATGAGGGAGAACATTATCATGTACCTCATTATAAGGTTGTCTCACTATAATGCAGTAGATTTTAGCTTCCATGGACAGTGTTATAATGAGGGAATACTGTATAAAATAATCCAAAATATGAATATATTGACATTAGCACAGAACCTTTCACTAATACAAGTACCAAAGACATGATATAACCAGAAGAGAATATATTCTCCAATTTCTTCATGTATTCTAACCGCTCCGGTGGCCTAGTGGTTAGAGCGTCCGCCTCGGATGCGGGAGGTCGTGGGTTCGATCCACGGTCGAGTCATACCAAAGACTTACAAAAATGGTACTAACAGCTGCCTCGCTTGGCGCTCAGCATTAAGAGGTTAGTGTTAGGACTGGTCGGCCTGGTGTCAGGATAATGTAACTGGGTGGGACATCATGCTACATGTCTGCGGCATGATGCCCCAGTGCTAGACATCACTATAAATTGCCACACTGCAGACATCGTAGCGATATGACTGAAAAATTGTTAAAGCTACGTTAAAAATCATAATCACATCACGTCACATCATGTATTCTTTAAACTTTTGTATCAAATGTGAAAAAACTAATTTAAAAGCGCACATTCTAATTTGAAGGTTATAAAAAAAGTTGCAAAATCTCAAAATGTTTGATAATCTTACCTTTACTTTGAGCCCCTGAGTGGGGTTCCATCCCAAACAGGACATGAAAAATAATTCCTTCCCTGTTGGAACGGATTTTTCACTGCCTTTGTACACAACCATTTATATCCAAGGGAATTAATATATTCTCATATTTGTATACATGATCCAAGTCATTATTCCTGATATAACATACTCCTCTCATTTCATAAGCAATTTTGTTTGTGTTAATCCCAGTGTCCCAAAATCTCTGTATTATAATATAGTTTTATTCCACAAAACACACCGCAAAATATTTCATATATATATCCATATTTCCATATTTATGTGTATGATCCCATTATTGTCCCCCACTTTAACTTATTCCTCTGTTGTCCTACATGATGACAGGCAGATTTCAGCATGCTGTCTTGGAGCAATGTGCAATAATCAGACTTTATTCAACAACTTATCACCAATTCTATTTTGAATAACAGTGATTCATTAACACCCATATCATATGTACTGTAGTTATGAATCTTTAGTTGTCAAATGGCTTATGGGGCTTTGTTTGAAGCAAGCCATTTGTACAATGAAGGGCTTAAATATCATTGTGGATATTGTCAGATTTACAATTTAAGGTGTACATAAGACTGTGGTTCCATGACAGCTTTTGGGGTAATGTTCCATAACACAGTTTTTTAAAACTTTAAAACTTTTAAAGTTTAGGGTCATTAAGAGGATTAAAGAAAGGAGGGGTTGTTGTAGGTAGATATTGTTTTACCTATGTGTGGCAAGTGACCCTAAACTATACCCCAACTCACTGGCACTCACTTTCAACTGGACAAGTACATGTAACTTGTTACCTTGCCATGTTGTCTGAGACAAAAGACTCTCATAACATGCACATTATTTCACTAATTAACATGTAACTTTCTACCTTATCATGCTGTTTGGGACAAAAGACTCCCATTACATGTACATTATTTCACTAATTAACATGTAACTTTCTACCTTACCATGCTGTTTGGGATGAAAGACTCTCATTACATGCACATTAAGTCTCTGATTGCAATGTATATCTATATAACAGAAAACTAAACTCACTAACATGCAAGAACAATGTCCCTATGACCTAATTAACCCCATGCTTTTTGAAAAAACATTTCAATGGACCACTACCTCTATCCATGAGTAAGATCTTTTATCAACATGACAACTAGGTTTGTTACTGCCAGTACTCTTTCTCACTACAACTATGTAGTTCTGGTAAAGCATATGCATGTTAAAGTACAGAGTGCCAGGTAATGTATTTTTTGTGTAACATAGCAGACTCTGCGGAAAAATAGTGTTTCTCTAGAACTTAGAAACATAGGTAATATTTCCATGTTGAAAAATAAATGAACAACAAATGAATACATCATTAAATATTTCTATCATACCAGGCATCAGTACTGTTCAGTGAGGAACAAGATGCACTGGTTACTAATATGATACCTGCCGACATGTGACAATAGCTGTCTTGCCTCAAATGTGAAGTTAACAGCGACAACAGTAACATACGAATGGCAGTATCTCTCTCACAGTTCTTATCCTGCCAACAAGTGGCATATGAGGAATCCATGAGTCTTCTCCAGACCTGGCAGTCTGCTGCTTGGTTTCCTGCTGTTTCCATGTCAGACTGATCTGAGCTCTTTTTCTATGGAATGTCTCCGGGTCGTTTTTGAGCATCCTCTTCCCCACTTCGCCTGTGGTGTCCATTTTAGTGCTATCTTGGGCAGGCTGTCTAAATTCATCTTTTGTCCAACCCATCTCCATCTAGATTTTTTAACTCTCTTGATAGAGGCCATGCATTATGCATTGTCATTAGTTTATCATTCCTTATCATGTTATGTCAAAATATTCTTCTTATTCTTCAAAGGCACTCAGGTTTGGAATGAGTCCCATTTCTTGCTGATGGCTTGGGTGGTTTTCCAGCATTTTGATCCATATAATAGAATTCGCAATTTGCAGATTCTTCGTTCTGTCTTAAGACAGACCTGTTCTGATTTCCATATTGGCTTTTGACAATCTAGATACACATCCTCTGCTTCAATGTCACCATTGGTTCTTACATTGTTGCTAAGGTATGTCAACTATATGATATCCTCAAATGTCAGTATCACATAACAATAAATGTTTTACACAGAAAAGTTTGGCTTTCCAGTCTAAGTTCTTGAGAAAATCAAGAACAGATTTATGAAAATAACTTATTACATAACTCTTGAAAGAAACTGTATCACATTGTCATTTCATACAAATTACAGTGGACTATGTCACCTGCTTGGGTCAAATCATCACTGTTCATTGTATGGGTTGTGAGTTCAATACCCATCCAGGTCAGCCTGGGTTGGATGAATCAATGTCCTTGAGAAAGGTAATTTGTTCCCATTTTCTCTGTAATATGATATTATAATAATAATAATAATAATAATAATAATAATAATAATAATAATAATAATAACAATAATAATAATAATAATAATATGATACAGCCATTAATGTGCTAAAAGTGCTATTAAAACCAACCCAACAAAAAAACGTATAAAATTAATGGAAGCCAGGACTGGCATACTGATTAATAACGTCAGATGAAACTGCACAAACCCTGATATTGCATAAATATTTATCATTTTGAGTTTTTTTAAATTTAAAGAAAAGTGTTATTTCTTTACTGGATCAATACATTCTGAAATATCTCCATCAGATAAGTGGACACTACATCAATAATCTAAATTTTATTGGCAATCAAAATAATGTATATTTTAAAAAGTCAAAAGAAGGAAAACATATTGGTAAAAGTAAATCACAGCACATCATAAAATGAAGTTACCTTCTAGGAAAGTTTGTAGCCAATGGTTAATTTGACAAGCACAAATATGAATTATATTAATTACAAAAGATAATCAATGGACATTGGGATTAACCATGAAGTCATCTGGCTTCCAAAGCCTGGTGATTAAAATAAGGTCAGACTGGTCCAAAATGGTCAAGAGAAGACAGAGAAAAGATAGAATGACAATCATTTTTGATGGACTCTAGTATGAAAATTCACATTTCAGAGCACAAAATATCAGAACTAAAGCTATTTCCATGGTTACCGAGGCAAATCCCAAAGCAGTTTATTACATACCTAAACATGCACCTACCCACCTACCCCAGATGGTGCATCCATGGGTTGTAACCAATTATTCATTTATGTATTATATATTATG
Source organism: Megalonaias nervosa (assembly GCA_016617855.1). Lineage (NCBI taxonomy): Eukaryota > Metazoa > Mollusca > Bivalvia > Unionida > Unionidae > Megalonaias > Megalonaias nervosa. The sequence goes on from JAECUM010032040.1 coordinate 10,152, forward strand.
TGTCTTCCTCCTACAAATGTATTGGGGTGCAGCAGTTAAAATCAGCTGGTAAAGCATCAGATTCAAAATCCATGGGAAATGGGTTCAATACCCACACAGGCCATCTTGGGTAAGCTGTTTAAGAGTGCCCTTCAGAAATGCATATTGCTGCCACTTCCCTGGCATAATATAACTAATAATGAGATCAAAGTGCTATCAAAACTAAGAAACAAATTTATATATAAAATTTTGCCAAAAATGTCTTTGAAATCATATTGGATCTTTGACCCCTATCCCACTGAGAAGGTGCCCAAATTTCATACCATCCTTTCACTGATTATTACCATATACCATAATACTCACTTATAAGCCGAGTCCAATTGCAAACTGCACAGACCCAGATCCGCTGTCACATAATGCACCGGCAGATCTGAGTCTGTGCAGTTTCTTAGGAGTAATCAGTAGAACAAATAACACAGACCTTCATCTGCAAGCACATTATGCAACAGCATATCAGGATCTTTGCTTTTTGCAGTATGACTGAACTTATAAGCAAGTATGTATGGTATGCACTCCATATATCACATTGGTGAAATCTCCACCCAGAGGTTAAAGAGCTGTGATTATGAACAGATGGACAGACAGATGAATGCAAGATGAAGGGTACCACAATATCTACCTACTGCAAATCAAACGTAAAACGCTGATCAAAGTGCTAAAAGTATATACTGTTTATACACTATAATGTAAGTCTGATCCAAATACATACTACATATACACAGATCTGCCATCACATAATGTGCTGGCAGATCTGGATCTATGCAATTTTCAAAGACCTATAATCAGTGAAACACACAACATACACCCTGACCTGCCAATGCATTATGCAACAGTAGATGAGAGTCTATGTTGCTTGCTGTTGGACCGAACTTATTGGCAAGTACATACAGTAATTATGCATTTCCCAAAGATACAAAATATCTTCACCAACATATAAAAGACAAGACAATTTGGTTTGATGTCACAAAATTCTTCCTTATCAATATCTGCAACATTCCAAAGAATTATTATGACTGGAAAAGAGCATTTAACAGTGCCATAAAGGAAACTGTTTATGATGACATGAAAAAGCACTAAACACTGCCATAAACTAAACAGTGTACATGATACTTGAATGAGCATTTAACACTGACAAAAGGAAATGGTATCTATGATGACTGGAAAGAGCATTTAACACTAACATAAAGGAAACAGTGACTTATGGATAACTGGAAAGAGCATTTGACACTGACATAAAGAAAACAGTGACTTATGGATAACTGGAAAGAGCATTTGACACCGACATAATGGAAACAGTGACTTCAGGATGACTGTAAAGAGCATCTGACACTAACATAATGAAAACAGTGACTTAAGGATGACTGTAAAAAGCATCTGACACTGACATAATGGAAACAGTGACTTAAGGATGACTGTAAAGAGCATTTGACACTGACATAATGGAAACAGTGACTTAAGGATGACTGTAAAGAGCATCTGACACTGACATAATGAAAACAGTGACTTAAAGATGACTGTAAAAAACATCTGACACTGACATAATGGAAACAGTGACTTAATGATGACTGTAAAGAGCATTTGACACTAACATAATGGAAACAGTGTCTATGACGACTGGAATGAGCATTTAAAACTGACATAAAGAAAACGGTGAATTATGGATCACTGTAAAGAGCATCTGACACTGACATAATGAAAACAGTGACTTAAGGATGACTGTAAAAAACATCTGACACTGACATAATGGAAACAGTGACTTAATGATGACTGTAAAGAGCATTTGACACTAACATAATGGAAACAGTGTCTATGATGACTGGAAAGAGCATTTAAAACTGACATAAAGAAAACGGTGAATTATGGATTACTGTAAAGAGCATCTGACACTGACATAATGGAAATAATAATAATAATAATAATGAGGACTTTGTATAGCGCCTAATCTTTAGAAGCTCTAAGCGCTTTACAACATTTGACAACACTTAAAAAACATATATAATGATATGATTACAAAATTAAAAACAAACACCACGAAAGTAGAAACAGAAATATGCTGTAAATATTTAAGGCAAGGATACATTATTAGGTCTTTAAGTCTGTTCTTGCAGTTGAAATAGGTGAGTTTTTTAAGAGCGCTCTTGAATGAGATCACTGTGTCTTTGTGTCTAAGTGCAGTGGGCAATTCGTTCCACGTTGCTGGGCCCTGGTATGCAAAAGAGCATTGTCCATATGATTT
>JAECUM010032042.1:0-26995 GCA_016617855.1 Megalonaias nervosa
ATAAATAAATGACTTATTCCACAAAATAATAAAATGAAACATGCGAATGGGTTTACAAATGCAACCTAAAAACACAAAATCAGTTCATAATACAGTTTCAGTCTAAAATAATGACAAATGGGTGACTGTCAGATTTAGTCTTGTTGGTGGTAAGGGTGTGTCTTGAGAGCACCCTTAAATGTGATTATGGTTTCTTTGTGTCTGTGACCAATAGGCTTTTCATTCAAAGTAGCTGGGCCATGATATGCAAATGAACGTTATCCATGGGACTTAGTGATTACCGAGGGGGAAAGAGACAAAGTAATATAACAGAAAGAACAGATTTTGCTTTGGATTCTACTGCGAATAGGTAGCCAGTGAAGGTTTTGAAGAAGGGAGGTGATATGATTAAAGGAGAAGGATAAAGAATGGCCAAAAGTTGGGATAGAGTGGCATGAAAACTGGGAAAGAAGAACATTAGAGAATTAGGCACAGGAAAGAAAGGTATCATTTGAAAGGGAGCATCTAGCGTTTGAGGAAAGGAGGATTCATATAGAGAAACTGGCAGGGAAGGAAAAATATGATGAGAAAGAGAAGGGGAGAGAATAAAGCAGCTGAGAGAAATAGAGGAAAGGACGATAGAGAGGGAAGCAAGCACAGTTAGCAGCCAGAGTTAGAAAATCGGAATATGGAGGGATAGGAGACATGCCAAAAATGTTTAATTACTACCAGATAAGAGAGAGAGGGAACAAAATTAAAACTCGATTAAGTGCAGACGCCAAAATGAGCCCTGTTTGAAGATAACAAGGATAAATACTGATCGTTATTTACACAGGTCTGAAAGACATTCAGCTGTGAAGAATGATGAAAGAATGTTTGGTGCCTCAATATCAACATATTGGTAAGCGTAATGTATATTCGTGTTTTCCTGAAGAGGTACTCCTTAAGAGATACGAGTTAACTTAGCAAAGGTTCAGCAAAAAGTTTACGTACAGTAAACCCGAAAGAGGCGAAAGATCTAGCAGACGTTTTCCTTCAGGATCAGCTGTTAACTACCTGTGGTAAGGAGTTGTATCTGTTTCTGAGGGAAAGTACTTCACGAATATATTTTTATGACTACACAAGCAGAATATATTGGCCGAAAGATCTGGGAGGTACCCAGAATGTGGTCTAAAGAGACAGTAAATCAGGTAACCTCTCTCTCTCTCTCTCTCTCTCTCTCTCTCTAGACCTGATTGCGGAGGCAACCCAAAGGGCTACACAAACAAATCGCAATGACCTACTAAAAAATATGGACATCCTAGTCAGGGCGAAGCTAACGCCAATCACTAGACAAGACCACCCTAGTCAATCTGGCTCCTGTGACGATAAAAGATGCAAAACCTGTCAACACATGATAGAGACCAGGACATTTTCTAGCACAGTGACTAGAGAAAAACTAAACATACATGGTCCAAACAAAACGTGCAAAACTGAGAATGTAATTTATCTCATCACATGTAAGATTTATAGCCTTCAGTATGTAAGAGAAACTGAAAAGCTACACAAAAGGATCAACCTTCATTGATCTGATTGGATGACAAAGAAGCTGTACAAAAGCCCGGTCGCAGAACACTTCTCCTCACCTGGCCACACTTTCAGTGATATAACACTTACTGCAATTGCTAAGAACCCCAACTGGAGTTCTGAAACCAGGAAAGAAAAGGAATCTTACTGGACACGCCGCCTTAGAATATTGAAACCAAGCGGTTTAAACCAAGAAGACTAGAAAAGACAGCCATGCACAAATAAAACTATCTTTTGCAGCCGACACATTTTACGCTTGAAAAATTCTCTAAATTTGCTTAATAGCCTACAGTTACTACTATATCAATAAAATATCCGGAATGTAATTTGCGCGTACATAAATGTACACAGAATGCTAGATGTCGTTATGGCTCATCGTTTTCTAGATTAATACAAATAATTTCCAGTATCCGCAACTAGTTGATATAAACTATTTGAAACATAATACGCTTGGAAGCTTAATTCATTTAGAAACAGCCATGTAAAGTTTTGGAAACACTACGGTTTTTCTGTTTTATTTGTTTGTCTTGCCTATGTTTTGTATGTGCCTTTGAAAAAGACTCATTAAGAGTCGAAAGCACTAATCGTTTTCAGTTTTTTGCATATATATATATATATATATATATATATATATATATATATATATATATATATATATATATATATATATAAATAAATGTGTACGTGTGTATAACAGAGACCCAGAGAACCCGAGGAAAAAACAGCGTTAGTAAGTGGAAAAATTCTCAAGGTGGAAATCGTGCAAATCGTAAGGACAGGTCATGTTGCAAATGTAAGTGGTGAATTCACATCTCGCCTGATTGTCGCATGATAATTCTGGAACTAATAACTACATTACAAGAGTCCAAGGTACTCGGCGGTATTGAGGTTATTCAGTCGATTGGCACTTGTCGTTTTCCAGAGGCAGTTATACCGACAGCTAGTCTTCCGACACATGTCCATAAGGTATGATTTCAGGCGACAACGGTTGTGTGAGGTTTGTGTTGAAGACGAGTCTGGTTAGGGTTGACCAAATGCTTGTTTGGAAAGCCACGTGTATGTTACGGAACCGTCGTGCATGTATATTCCTATACATGAGTTAACGATTGGAAATGTCGAGGTATCTAGACTTACAACTGGGTCAGATTTTCATTTTACTATTATACGACAGTCGACACTAGGTCTCTCACGCGAACGGGAATAGTGCCGCTGTCTTAGTTGGAGATTCTTTGAACAGTGAGTGATATCTCGCGCAATGAATTTGTGAATAAGCAAGGGCATGATGCGTCCGTGAGAGTGACTGCGCAGAAAATTGTGTTCGACACTGTGTAATATTTTAAAGGCGAGGCAAGTTTGTGATTTGTATACAGGGAAGAGAGAATGTATTGGAAATTTATCTCAGTGATGGGTAGAGTATTCCTTCAACAGGTTGTACCCCAGAAATTCAGAACCAGTGTCCTTAGAATGCTGCACGAATGCGGTACGGTAGGTCAATGAATGGTAAAAGACGACGAACAGTGTGGTAGCCGAATTGTATTGGTCTGGCGTGAATATCGAGGTATCACGATTATGTCAGTGGTGCGATGTTTTGCAAAAAAAGAGTTATCAAAGGCATGCTGAATGAAGTAACACTGCGGTCATCGAAACAGAATCTATCAACATATTAAAAGCTTACCTCAGTACAGAAAGTACCCGTAAATACCCCTTGTGGGTAGACAAATAGAGATTATATAAGGTCAGAGTGTGCCCAGAGTTATCTGGAAGTCATCGTCCATAAATCGCCGAGATTTTAAGTACCCAAATTTAATTGCAGACAAAGAATGTATGCTACCTTTATATCACATGTTTTAAATATAAGTACTTAAACTTAACTAAGAAAGGGCAACCCGATAAATTTTCTTGGGGTACATTCCAGGAAAGAGCGTTTCACGCTCTTAGGGGAAATTTGATCAGTGCATCAATGATAAAGTTGCAATAGCTGAAAAAATAGTTCATATTGAGAAATGATGCGACCGACACAGGAGTAGGAACACTTTTGCTACGTGAGTTTGAGGGGTAAATGCTCCTATTATTTATGCTAGGAAATTGCTGCCTCTGCAGCAAAAATCTTCCATGACCAAAATGATTGTTTGGCACTGTCTTGGGAAATAGGGAAATTTCACACGTACATTTGTGAGAAGTGAATTTGTCATTGAAACGGACCACAAGCCTTTCGTATACCTGAATAAAAATAAAGCTGCCAACGCAAGTTTGAAATGCTGGGTACTGAATTTACAGCATATCTTGTCTGGATCGAGACGATTCGAGAGATATGAAAATGTAGGTTCCGATTACCTCAGCAGAGCAAGACTTGCTGATCTTCTAACCATATATTTCTAGTATTGTAAATAATAAGGTTTAGTATGTCTTGCTTTTGTTCATATTCCGCGATTTCTAATAGTTACCCGATTGTGGTTTGCTTCCGTCTTTAGCTATTTCAAAACACTAAGTTCAGTTTATCATTTGCTACACAGCGAAGTGCCTGCAGTGAGAAACCATTTTAACTTAAGCTCTCTGGCGGTATATTTCACCTTAAAAGTGTAATTATAAAGTAAATTCTGTATTATCACAATTCAACGAGTTTTGTCGGGGGAATGCATTATATCCATAAGGTTTTTTTTTTCTTCAGGAAGCTGTCCACTTTGCGACAGAAATTTTCAGCTATAAATGTATATCAAATATAAAGTTGCATCCCTTCTTGCTATCCATTGCATGTAATGGAATTCTTTTATACTTTGAATGTTTAATAATTTAGATCTTATTTGTACAGATGGCATGACGTTATGTGACATAGATTTGACTATCATAAATAGTTCAGTTTGTTTCAAGTTAGCCATTGTTATAACTGTATAGACAAATTGAATTCATGTATACCTTACATTGCATTAAAGGACGAGTAATATTCGAGTTCTTATTATTCAGTTAGAGTGTTCTTATCGGATACAGATTCATGCACGATCCTGGTTATTATAATAATAATCTTGTACAGTAGTTCTGATGAAACGGTTTAATGTGTAATGGAGCAAATACATATGCGCGCATGCGTAACGAATCCTTGCATTCGTGCTTATCCGTGTCTAATGTACTACACGGCTCTATTTATAATATTTCTAGCTTATTTTGTTTTCGGTAGTCCTAGAACTATGCTGAGTTTCGTGTAACCCGTACGCTGCTGCAGATGGTGCCTTTGGCTTGGAGGACGGTATCAGTTTTCTCGCAGTGAGGGATCAAAGCTCGGGACCAAATGGTCTTCAGGGAAAGGAGTTCTCTTGAGGGATCCCTTGACAGACTAGGAGGTGTGAACCATGTTTGAGAGCTCTTTCACCATTCAAAAACAGCTGCAGAACCTGAAATACGTCGTGACGTATTTCTGGATACCATTACGTTTCGTAGTTAGATGTTTGAATCAATATTCTGTATCATTTTAATTGTGAAATAAACAATTAAGTATCCCTATTTGAATGAAAATCAATAATGCATATATCCTACTTGTGGATGCGACATCATTCATATTTTGTACAAATTATATATTTTTAAACTCTGGGTAATAGATACAAAACTATTCATATTTTTATGTTTAAATTCTTAACTTTGATCACCCGTTGTGACAGATCCATATATCAGTGATATATGTATATATGCTTCATATGTTGTTTTATGTTTGCTTACACATTACACTTACATGTTCTGTTTAGGTCCAGTTAGAAAAGATATTTCTTTATATCAGTTGTTTCACTGGTTGTGTATTATTCTGTTAAATCCATTGTTAGACTTATTACGCACGAGTATGGTGTCCGATTCATTCATTGTCCAATTCTATTATAAATAAATATCTCATTCACGAGATAGATTTATATCCTTGCTAAATCCAATCTCAACCCGACTTCATCCTGTTACACCTGGAAGTTTTCGACAGTGTGATTATTCAAAGGTGTTGGATATATTTTCCTTCATTTCGAAGAAGAGTGTGTTACTTTTCTTGTCATTAATTGCTTTGTTTCTCGAATATTTGGTCGTAGGTGTAAATAAAGCGGTTAGAAGAGTTAGAGGTAATTAAATTGTTTTAAAATGAAAACGATAGAAGCTCCAACAAGCATGAGTATCGAAATAAACGGTTGTTTATTTATTTCACGGCCGATATTGTTTCTGATTTTTCTAAATTGCCGTGTGTCTTTTGAACGTCAGCGAAATTTATTGAACTAGTTGATGTTCTATGCATGAGAGTTTATTTCAAAAGAGTATTAAAATGACAATCATTCTTATCTACAAAAGTGTCACACACTTTGTCATCATGTTTGTCTGCAGCAGTTTTTGATCTTACTGTCACATCTTGTTTATCAGCCTTTGGAACACATCTCTTTGTTACCTCAGTATTAATGGCAGGATCTAACCATCGCTGAAACAAGTCATTTGATTGTTTTAAATGTGTGTTGTACCCAATGATATTACACATTTCCGTAAAAATGGCAATCTGAAACAGAACGATACCGTCACTAACAACAGCATAGGAGCGCTTACAAGTTTGAATATGCTATGTAATGTAGGAAGTTAACCTTTACATTGTGATTTGTGTTGTAACCTTCTTGTACTAGAATAAACAGTTGCAGCAACTTAAAAAAAAAACAACAATCGAACATATAAAATGTCGTCAACATGAAAATGACTAAATTAATAGAATGTAAAAAGATGGCCCGTCGCCGCTCCAAATATTTGTGCTTATTATGATGTAGAGAATTCACTTGGATTAAGCTACATTCCTTCGCCAAATAATCCCAAGACATGATTTGTATTATCCTTGATAAAAGTGGCCATTGATTATCGGTTCCTCACGTCTGGAAAAGGCTATCGAACGAATTTGGAATAGCAGCAAACTATGTGTTAATAGCATGGTCAGTGTATAAAACTGACACCATATCTATTAAAATGGATACAGCTCTTTAATACGATGTGTTCTTAATTTTAATTGCTCATTGCGTAATACAGGTCTAACACAGTATATATAACATATTTCTGCCTTTATCCCATGTAGTTGCATTTTATCGTTCGACGCTGCATTGTGCCATCTTAATAACGTACAAAGCTGCCACATACATACATGTAAACTACAGCTTTGTTTGCTATCTTGATACTGTTTTGCCTTTTTATATTTAACTTTGTTTATAGCCTACAAATATTTTCCAACGCACCATATGTTTCCAATGCTACTTTGAGTTGTTTGAAGGTTTTTGTATCCTTATTTGCTACGAATATTAAAAAAAAAAATGTCACAAAAGTTGATAGTTTGCAAAATCAGTTGTTTAAATAATTATCTTATTAGTTAACAACGATTTAGAAAAGCTGCAGAAGTACGTATTATATTTAACGATAGCACTTAGATATGTAACATGAGTGCTGACAGCAAGATCAATAAAATGGTACTGTATAAGGAAGGACTAATTTACACTATTAGTGCTGGAAAATACACACATTTTGTTGCAGCAAAATATGCTGCAAACATTTAAGCTCTCAGACCTTTATAAGGACATGTTACAACATTTCAACAAAAGCAAATATATAAAAAAATTACATTTAGTACAAAAATGTTGATTTGATACAAGAAGTATCCTCAGTAAACAACAATTGGAATGGGAATATTTTACATAAATTAGACTTCGTTCAGATTTTGAAATCATTGGAAAAAAAATCCATTACAAACTGTTCAAATAAAACGTCCTCATTGTAGACGGTCTTTATGTTGACTCGATGATCACACCTAACGACAATTTATCACACATATTTTGTTATTTGAATGTTTATATTTTGTTTTCCATGACTGACAAAATACAATCTTTATGACGTCTTAACTATGACCTTGAAGGTCCATTAGCTTATGCAGATCTCAATGAATTGCAGAAATAAATTAAACTGGACAAAAGGAAATAAAATAAACCAAACGTTAACTGAAACGTGTTCGCTTTACACCTTGCAGAAAAAAGGCGAGAAAGAGATTGCAGAACAGAAGCGTCTATGCTAGCCTAGTAGATGAACTAGTGACAGTCAAACTTTGCAGACATGCACATTGTAAAGATTGTTACATATACATTGTGATGGTGCTAGCCAATCAGGACTTAGGTCAGCTAGTTTTCCATAGTGGAATTCCATCCATTTCCTCACCTTGATTTCTTCTGCTGCCTCCAAGGTCAATAGACACAATAACATGTTTACCAGACGAAATGACCACAGCCTAAGTAGAACCTATAAAATATAAGTTAGGTATTTTACAAAATGGACAAAATTATCTTCAAAATTGTTAACTGATTGGCATTGACCATCTACTATCATACATAAAAAATGAAATACATTATATAGATATAAATAACAATGTATGTATGTATGTATGTATGTATGTATGTATGTATGTATGTACGTATGTATGTATGTCTTGTTCCGTCCTCTTTGGGGAAATGGATTTCAGGATTTTGACATTTTTGTATGAGAGCTAGGCGGTAGTTGATGTTACTCTTGGCATGTGTTCTATTCCTCCTGGGAATTACGTATAACTCTCGCATTGTTAGATCATTGTGGTGTCGATATATATATATATATATATATATATATATATATATATATATATATATATATATATATATATATAAATTTTCATATAATGGGGGATCCCGTATAGGTACTTTGATCTTTGTCTGGTGTATGTGTGAATTTATATTTGTAATTAGTTCCGTAATTGAACTCTAATGAATTAGTGGATGTTGCTGATTTTTAAAGTCCTTTTCCCTAGCGAGAAAGTTCTCGTACCTCGAATTTACACCTTCGACCTTATTCTATCCGTTTGCTGGGGACGAGCGCATGGCCGTATGTGCTAAAGCGGTGGTGCATGAGATCAAGGTGATAGCCGTTAATATTATCAGAACGGCTATCACTCCCTATCTTGCAAGAATGTATTGCTGTCAGTATATAAAATCAAGTATCAATCCTATCATGTAAGGTGGGATCCAAGTATAGCCGCCATCCAGTCTGTTTTGTTTTTTAGGTATGAACTTAAAATATAATTTAAATTATTAATCTTGCTCTTCTCAGGAGAAGTTTAGTAGCCTTTTGCACATTACTGAGTGTTACATTCCGTTTGCATAGCAAGAGAGTTCTCGTGCAACCGGAGTACTTACATTCGATTTTGTTCTATCCATTCCTGTGGTGGGTGCAGTGAGCGAATGGATGTGTGGGTTGGGTTATCGTGCATGAAAGAAAAGCGACAGGGCGAGATCTACCGTTACCAGTGAAATCGATTTAAATATAACTCTCTAACATGTCAGATGATACTGGCGTCAGGTTTCTGTGTGTGTGTGTGTGTATATATATATATATATATATATATATATATATATATATATATATATATATATATATATAGTATGTACGCTGTATCAATGATATACCACGAGATGTATGAAGTTTTCATTAAAATGAAACGAAGCTTGCTGAGTTTCCTTTTAATGAAAAATTTATACAACGAGTGGTATATCATTGATACAGCGTACATACTGTACATATATATTTTATTTATATCACATAAAATTACATATATTTGCCCTTTGAACGGAGTTCAGATTTACGACAGGCAGCTGTGTATTGACCGAGTGAATGAACTCCTCACATTCCCGAGTGTGTCCGCTACAAAATGTAGTTCTATGACTTTTGTGGCTATTCACAATTACCTTGCATATTGATAAGTTGATTGTTTTCTTTTTTAGTTTCTATTTTTCTTCACATTGATTAAATGAATATAATACATACTTATGATATAAACATGAAAGATGGTTTTAATGATAAAAGTAGAGCACTGCATAAACACATAGCTACGCCATTCACATGAACGCTGCCATTCGCGTACCGGCGCTTGGAAATTAATGTGGAATATAAACTAAGCGAAATGACGAACCAAAAAGAGGTAATTAAAATATTTTAATATATTTACAGTTGATCAAAGTCATTATTCTGCTCTAGTACCACCAACAATTTAACTCTCTCCCTCCCTCTCTCTCTCTCTTTCACTGGTCGGTTTGACTTTAAAACACACACACACACACACACACACACACACACACACACACACATCCTTTGGTCGGTTTGACTTAACTCTTACCATCATTCATAAGTCCAGAGATATCGTGGGATGACACAAATGAAATTCCTCTACGTTCGTCATTTCATAAATATTAGCCCGTATCTTGCTACGATGGTCCAGAGAGAGAGAGAGAGAGAGAGAGAGAGAGAGAGAGAGAGAGAGAGAGAGAGAGAGAGAGAGGCCTTTGGACATTTTCATAATTAATTAACAATAATCGATTTTTAGAACATTATAATATGTTTAAGAAACAACAACAAAATATTACATACATCACAGTCTGTATACCACGTAACCGAGGAATTTACTGTATAATATCGTCTTGGTTTGCAACTTTGTATCATTGATAAAAACACTGTAGATAAATCCAAAGGAAAGTGCACACGTATCGTTACGGCGAACAATATTCTTGTAGGTTACTTGGTGTAATTTGTATTTCAAGGTTATAATCCAAATCCTTGTCTCTCATACTCCACATTTCTGCGTAGTTTTTCCGTTATGCCTGAGAAGAGGTGGGGAACGGAAAGCAGAAAGGACTATGATGAAAATGTGTACCATCTTAAATTCATTTAGAAAACGAGGATTATTAATAATTTCCATCGTTATTTTCATACGTCACTAATGATTAATTTGTGCAAATTCATCATTGAACTATAATCAACTGCAGACGGTCGCTAGAATGTTTATATATGCGTATTATTGCGCCATGGGTGGATCACAATTTGATATACCAGTAGTATTGGTATATCACTTTGCTTTATACCAACACTTTAAAATGCCACGTTATTTTTATGTATGTGATATATATATATATATATATATATATATATATATATATATATATATATATATATATATATATATATATATATATATATATATATATATATATATATATATATATATATATATATATTGCCAAAGATCTCTAATAGTAATTTACCGTTTGTCCAGGAGTACAGTTCGACCGAAGAAATACACCGTCTGCAGAAATCAGATGCATCTAACTCTCCCTCAGTGTAGCATATTTCTTCTATGAAACAGGTCCCATGCTTCAAAGACCAAATAAATTTTAAAATTCAATGTCAAAGTGAAAGTGGTAAATGCAACTGTGTTATATTACTCAATATATTTGTTTTACTGTGTATAATTTTACAAATATTTGTTTTGCTGTATATATCTGTTGATTTTTTTTTCCAAATCAAGAATGATGATACGATGTTTTAATTTACAAGTTTCATTTCTTGGCTAGAAGCAAATTGTTTTTTTTTCTTCTTTTTTCTGTTTCGGAGGAAATGTAATTTGTATTTGTTACTGTCTGGCGATTCATATAACATAATAACGTATTTATTCCGTTACTGCTCGATGCTTTGAAAGTTTAACAAGTCCAGAAGACAATATTGGATGCTATTATTCCCGAGTAGATTATGCAAAATAAAGGCTACGTAATATGCACTACATATATATATATATATATATATTCAATCACATATTTCAAAGCTTAATCATTCTGAGAAATAACTCTAAATGAACGAATAAGTTGCAATTACCAGCAGATAAAACGTGTATCCATCCGTATTATTCAAGACACCTTGACATTTGGAGTCATAAACATAGTAGACTTGAGTTGAGCCGTAGTTAATGCCATCGTTGGTCAAAGATACCCTTGTGCCTGTGACAAATGGTATGGAACTATTGTCAGATCTTGGAGATCGTCTCTTTCTTGTGCCGCAAGGCACAGTTATCTCAGCCTCAAATGGGTTTAAAATGGGAAGGTCTTCTATTGTAGTGTTTTGAACTAAAACAGTTCCATTGATGTATATCTGTAAAGGTCAGCTTTAAACATTGAAATGTATGAAGATTATATAATATTTATCTTTGCCAGATTCTAGTTATTAATAAAAACGATATAGGTAAAAGTTTGAAAATCACACGAATTAACAAACTCAAGGAAACGTTTGATAATCTAAAAGATTTATTCTTGCTATGATTTCTGAAAACGCATTTTTGACACCTCTAACTGAATAGCTTACACATGATACTGCTGATCTCATATCGAAAAATGGCGGAGGGCATTTCATTCCGCCAAACTATTTTGTCTGTTATTTATTTTCTCAATATAACTGTAATTGCTTAGTGAGCGGAGTTGCTGAACTACAAATATGTGATTTCAGGTATATTCTGACCCACAAACCCTCAACTAGTTTCACAAGCAGTGTGCCTTATGAAATGCGTATTTTACCTAATGTATCTAAGGTACACTGCTTGCCTTCTTTATCATGCTGCAAAAGATATGTATTGCACGGTATATAACGATCAGTTCTGCATTTGTACTTTGCATTATACACATAATTTTTTTTAAACTCAGAAGCTTGAACCAATATAGCCATGATTGGCCTTGAATAATTTGATCTGAAATATTGTTTGCAATTCAGAATCTCAAAGCATGTGAAACGGGAGCATTGGAAAAATATTGGTCCAATTATTATTCTCATTAGTAAAGCACTATGCTCGATAGATAATGTAGAGCAATGTTCTCCTCCATGACAAGAATATGTTCATACTTATAAATATTAGTACCTCCAGTCGTGAAGGACATGTATAAAAAAAATCACATTGTATCACTAGATTTTTTATTTCTTGTATATAGCAGACTCTCTCTCTCTCTCTCTCTCTCTCTCTCTCTCGATCTCGAGAGAGAGAGAGAGAGAGAGAGAGAGAGAGTCAGTATTCACCCGGGAAAACGAATTCATATTTTCCCATACAAGTACAGTAACCATTTTATCTCATGCTCATTTTCTTATTCTACACAAGGCCTATTTATAAAAGATATCCTACAAGAAACAAATCACAATATTAATGTGCACATATCATCGCCCAGCGAAATTTGAATGTAGTTGTAAGCTCGACATTACTTTCAAAAAGAATTGCCCTTTGAGCAGGGAGTGACATGTCTTGACTCATCTGCAAGTGTGTTTCTGTTCTGTCATTCTTGGAATCAGAATGTGGGAAAAAGATAAAATCTTTCAATTGCAATTATGGAAAAGAGTCCATTGAATATCACGTTCATTTCATTTTGAGTGCAATAATGCGAAATTTATTGCAGTTGGAAATGTAGTCAAAATTACAGTATAATTTTGCAGTGTGATATCAAGTTTTAGAACCCATGACATAGCTCATGTATTTGGGATTTGCAGAACTAAGAAAGTACATTTAGGTGAAATTCAATATCTAAAACTGTAAATATATTTTTTTACCATTCTTATTACCGGCTAAAGAAGACACGTTTATGCCTTGTCACTTGCATGCCCTTGGTAGGGACCCCAGCAATATAATGACCTGTATCGCGTCCATTGCTAACCTCAATCCAAAACGTTGTATCAACTACGTTAACGCGAATATTGTAAAGCAGCTGGTGTATGGCAGCCCACGAAAGAGCTGCTTTAGTTCGGTCAGAAACAAATTTAATCAATCAAACAGTAAAGCCGCTACTACATGAATGTGATTGATTTATTTGCAAAGTAGTTCCTAATACACTATACAACTATTGGGCACACGTTTCGTGCACCATGAATGTATTCCATTAAAACAACCGCATTTATCAAATATACATTTTCGACTAAGCTTATCAAAGTTCATAGACAAAATGGAAAATGTGTAAAACGGGAAGAAACAGCTAGAACATAAACAATGTCATTAGTATTGAAAGGTCTTTTCTTGCCCCACCGGCTCTCGTTGTGTCATTTCACCCGTTCTCGATACTACCATATAACTCTCTTAGACACTATGTGAGCGTTGTCTGTTGGTCACTTTTAAGTTTGACCGTACACAGGCAAGCATTCTCGTGGTTCAGACATGGTGGATTGAAACGCCTGTAAACAGGGCCAGTGGGGAAAAACACCGGCCTTCATCTTCCTACCCTAGACTATAGTCTGCAGTGATTGTAGGAACGACACAAAGTCCTGCAGAGGGATGTACTCAAATAGGAAAGTCTAAGGTGGTGATTTATTTACTCACTGCCAAGCATAGTACAATGAACGAATGAATGTACCTATGACAACCTCCGCTGTGTATCGATCTTTTCCAAAGTGGTATAGTCTCTAAACCAGTGATTTATGCACATTGACAATTTTATGCTGCAAAAGAGGAAAATATAGCTGAACTGTGGATATTCTCGTATAGAAGAAATGTCAGTGGCTGCTTATATACAAATGTTGAATGGCAGCAAAACCAATAATTCGCAAAGTATTCTGAAGGAATTCATGGAGGATTCTAAGGGCAGCTTAAAACTTCCAAAAGAAAGAAGAATGGAATATCAAGAATGTGACCGAAAAAAAAAGAGATTGCTATATCGTTTGAATGCATCATACAGATTCATTAAACAAGCACAACAGATGTTGTACGATTTCTCCCAAACAAATTCAGAACACATTGTCAAGTTGGTGAATCTGAGAGTGACCTTAGGCATAGAACGAAATAAACTTGGGCAGATTTTTGAGGCGAATGAAACTAAAAAGAATCTATGGTATCTTGTGCATGAAAGAGTACAAGCTCAAATGAAATATAATAACTCGCCCACTGCGTCTGAAACGAGTGAATTTTTTAAGAGGTCATTGATGAAGAAGTTCTAGAGCAGGCTAATTAAAGAAATGCTTTGGGGCCTTAAATATAATAATTCATTTTGTTTTGCATCGTAATATACCGCGAATCAGTAAAAGAGACAGCGCGAATATATAACAAAAATTAAGAGGCTCTCGTCAACCACGAAAAGTGGATGAAATTCACGAGAGGAGGTGTAACATTATTGGGTACATACGACAGTTGCTTGACAAAATTGATGATGATGTCTTACTCATTTGCGTCTATTGAGGAAGATCTGTTTGTGAAAGATGCTTTACTCAACAGTACAGAAGGATTTCACTATGGATACTCTGAGATAATGTAGTTCATCTTTTTGGCAAGGGTTGATTTACATCGTCATGTTAACCATGGTGAGTACGAGTGGGGTGCTGCTGACAACACACAACAGAAAATGTAGCAGTGTTTTAGCCAACTAGATAGACGCTCGCGCGTATTTATATAAAAGACTCCATGGCATTGGGACGAAACAAATGCAAAGCCACACTGAAGAAACTTTGAAAAGCTGAACCGATTTATCGCTTTCTATGTGTTCACTTACAACAAAGGTTTTTATCTGCTAGCATTATCTCCCAATGCTAAAAATGGACGAACTAGATCTCGTGTTGATGAAAGAATCACAATCAGTATCGCCTTACTTATGGATAAGGAATCTGGTTCGGTTATTTAAAGCTACAACAAGCATGCACATAAAAGCATTCCTTACATACATTACGTGCAGTTATTTAAAACTCAGAAACTATTCACAAGTTGCGACATTTACTGCGGTGGAATCAGCAAAACCACAGTGCACAATCATGACAGAGCCTGGTAAAACATTCTCAAATTATCGCAGTAACATGAAAGATGTAAGTAAAGTATATCATCTATCCGGATTTTGAACACCTTAATGTATCCGTGGCAGACACAAACGTTGATTGAACAAGTCACTGAACAAATAGCAAGCGGGTTCTCTTATGCAGGGCTTCGATGCGCTAAAAAAGAAGAGCCGCCAGTTCTTTATTGTGCCCGAGTGCAAGCTCGCAAAATACAGTTGAGGTATTTCTCAGATCTATCGTAGTTACGGCAAAATGGATTTGGCAGCTCTACGCACCAGCAGACCTAATTATGACTGGTAGTAACATTCGTGGGTTCTGTGCTGCCACTCATTGCTGGATTTGTGAAAAAGCTTTCACTGAAAAGAGCGAAGCCTGTCCAACGATCAAGAGCAAAGTCCTGGTTTCAAAGTACGTGATCACTGTCACGTCACTGGTGCGTGCAGAGGTGCCACACTCAAAGCATATATTTTGCAGTTGAGAATTTACCCCAACAAAACTAAATTACTGTGGTCTTCATAACTTGCGTGGGTATTATGGCCGTTTAATAATGCAAGCAGTAGCCACGGCATTGAACTCGCCAATGAGCGTGATCCCCAATAACATGGGAAAAATATACTACATTTTGGGTGAGACAATGGCAGCTCAGCGATTCCATACAGTTGCTTAATTAGTCTTTGGACTAGTTAGTGAACAATATGGCGGTGGAGATCATCAAATCACTCGTCGATACTTTCCAACCAAAACAGACCTGATAGTGAGAAAAAGTGTTAATCCCTACGAGAACACAAACAAGTGGAACAAATTCGTAGAACTCAGTTGTCATCGATCGATGCGTTTTATTCATTGTTGTAACTTGAACGCATATCCAATGGCGACTACAAAAACGCAAATAATGTTTGGAGCGGATTCGAGCGCAAAAATCCTCGGTGACTATTACGATCTATATCTCTGCACTGATGTGTTGTTGCTCGCTGACGTCTTTGAGAAATTTTGTTATACTGCCATGCATTTGTACTCGATGCCGATTAAGTCCAGACCAAACTCGAGCTTGAATTGCTCACTGACATTGATCAGTATCTGCTTATCGAGCGATCTCTTTGTGTTGGAATATCCATGGCGTGTCTCAATTACGCTTGTTCCAAGAAGCCAAATGTGGCCGGATATAACTCAGCTGACCCCAAAAGTTGCAATGTATCTGGATAACAATGACCGTTAGGGATTGGCAAAGATACAGACGCTTACTTTTGGTGGCTTTCAGTGGATCGATCCTGCGCACATTGATATATACAAACATGCGCACGTTCATAACATCCATGGTGACCAAGAATACTTCTTTGAAGTTGACCTGGAAATCCTTAGCATTCACACGAGAGACAAAATGATTATCCGCATGTACTATGTCCTAGAAGCGCTGTCGGTGTCCTGTTCGTGGTTGTCTGTTATCACTGCTCAATCGTCGATGACTCCTGCTGCAAATACATGAAATGTACCAAACTGGTACTAAGTCCTCAGACTAAACACGATTATGTACTGCCCGTGCGAAATTAGCAGTTGTTCTAGCTAATGGGTATACTAGTAAGCAAAATCCATCGAGCGCCTGGATTTTGTCCGCAAACTTGGATGGTTCCCTATGTTTCGATGAATACGGACCTACGCATAAAGACTACCAATAATTTTGAAATGAACCTTTTCAAGCTCATCATCAATGCCTTGTTTTGGAAAAAACAAGGAAAATCTGCGCAAACGAATTCGAATTGTTCTCGTTTGTTATAGTGAGTAAGACAAACTTCGTAGGCTCATTGCAGACCTGGCATTTCAGTCTACAAACATTCTTTGATGGTGTACTTATTCACAGTAAAAATCAAAACTCAAACTGAAAAGAACAATCTATGCTGATACGACTGTGCTAGTCTTGTTGAAGCGGCGCATGTACGAGTGTTATTATGACAAGATCTAACGACTTTATCAGTATCGGGTCAAGATGCTGCACACCAACACTGACTCGTTGCTGATGCACATCACCATCAATGATAGACATGTCATGGTCTAGTTTGATCAACGATTTGAGACCAATGATTATCCGAAAGAACACTTACTGTTTAGTGCAGTCAGTAAAAATGTAGTTGACAAGTTCAAAGACGAATGCTCAGATAAACCAGTCGATATGGTTTTACGATGGTTAACCTGGGATCGGTAACTGCGGCGTCGGTTGATGGTAGCAGCAGAGAAGGTGTGCAGACTCTAAATAGTTGTCCGTTATTTTCTCAGAATAAAAGTTTCTACGAAAATGAAATACAAGGTCAATAACGCCAAACCAAAGCCTCTAACCGACCGAGAGTCTCTCTAAATTATGTTAGCTCATTATGTTATTTTGTTTCTAACGCGAGTGTTTTCATTTTTTTATGCGTGTTCATTTCCTCGTCGGACACACACTGTTAGCCAGTCGTCACCCTCTCTGCTGCTGTAAATTAAATCATTATTACATCAATAATGGAATCTCATAGAGCTAGACTAGCTCGAGAGCGACTAGAGGCAATTAAGAAATATCTACCCATCCTTGATTCCGTCAAACAAAAGCTGCATAACGTCAACAAACACAGGAATAATTTACGGAAAGTGCAGAACAGTTACTTAAACCGGTCACGAAGGCTACCGAAGAAGTTATCAAAAGCTACCAAAGGTCTTCTTCCCACGTTGGAGCAAACCGCGGCAGCGACCGGGAAAATAGAAGAGCGATCTAAAAAAAAAAAAAAGATTCTACGAGAACTTCCAGGTGAAATATCTTCTGCTCAGCCAACCCGAGAAATACTTGATGGTATTGACGCAGTTCGTGCTGAAATAGGCGATATAAAGAAACGTACACAAGAACAAGAAGAACCAGAACAAGCACGAGCCAAGATTAATGTGAATGAAAAATTTTACCAAAGATGGTAGTAACTACATCAAAAGACTTGACAGCATGAGAGATTTACCTAGCTTTGCCGCCTTAGTTTTGATCAGCGAGAAAAAATATTTTAAAACCCGAGTACGTTAATGATACTGTAGGTCGTGAAGCTTGGTACAAATGGATATATCGCATACCCTACGGAGTTGATCAGGTCAGAAATAGTGATCCAAAATATATTGCATTTATCAATTGGATAGATGACTATTTTGCACGGTTACAACAACAACCACAACAACCACAACAACAGTTACAACAACAATCACAACAACGAAAGCGACCAAAACGACCACAGAAACAAAAAACAACTAGTCAAATACAAGCGAGGAAGAAGAATACCAGGATGTCCCCGGCACAACTGGAAGTGGTATTGCTACTCGAAGAAGTGGCCTTATTACTCCATATCTCGATAATCTCCTTGCCGATGTTGAACGACTAGAAATCCTCATTGGAGGAAAACGAGCCGGCAATAATTTCCCAGAAATTATAAATGAAGCAGCTGCTATTTGTTTGTCAACAATTATTTACATGCGGTATCTTGGATATTATTTTTTATCGGTCTCTCATCGATGAAATAGTCGATGATTATTATCGCAGTGATTGATTAAGGGTAACAATTAGATATAATGACAAGAAAATAAGATGATTATACATAATGCTTAACGTGGACCAATCATGGTCAGGGTGATAAATTCGCGATTACCTACGTATAAAGCTATTTAAGGTGATGGACTTGGTGATGTTGTTTAGGGTCTATTCAGAAGAATAGCCCCAGAAGCAATACCGATTGCAAAGAAAATATCAATGAAAGCTATTGACGTTGTTCCTGAAAAAGCTATTGGTGCTGTTGGTGATGTTGCCACCAGAGCATTTTCAGCAATCAAAAATAGACTAGCACGATTAGTAAGACGAAAACCTCAGCCAGTAAAATTACCCAGCACTGATGTGATGCCTGCAAATGTTAATAAAATAATAAATCAAGATGCAAATCAAACACTAGCAGAGTTCGCTTGTGTACCGATATAAGAAAAAGAAAAAATATAACTGCAAGTTTAATAGAGGCAAGTGATCTTCGTGTTAGACGATAACAAATATAATAAAGATGCTCAAGCGTGTATTTGATCCCGCATTCGACATGGATGCGCCAGTTCTCAAAGATGAAGTATCAGTATTATTCTTGTGACGCACGTGTACCTGACGCACGTGAAAGAATCGAACTACAAGTTCAGGATACAGGCAGATATTTCTTTCCCTCTAAGGCTTTCACTGAGATCGAATGTAGACTCGTCAAAGCAGATAATACAGACTACGGAATAGGTGATCGAGTTGGTTTAGTCAACAACGGTGTTATGGCGTCATTTAACAGCGCCACATACGTGATTGACGGAAGAAATATTGTATCATGCCTGGAAAACGTCGATGTTGCCATGACGATACTTGGTCTTGCGCGATATAGCGATGATTACTCGAGATCAGCTGGTCCATCAATGATGTTTGCCAAGGGCACAACTGATCATCCAGAAAACAACAACGTAACACTAAATGCTGAAAACGCAGTTGCATCAATGAATGAAAATTTCAATTTGATATTTGGGTTGATCAATGTTGAACGACAATGAAGTATTTTCATGTGTGATTCCACTGTCACATATCTTTGGATTCTGCAGAAATGTTACATAGGTTATATTTGGTGCTAAACACACTGCAGTACTTGTAAGAAAAGCCACCGACGATGATGCAATATGGCACGCTGAAGGAGTTAATCCGCTGCAACTGCAGCATTTCATGGAAAAGTAACACTGACAAAACTTTCGTTGTGGATACCAGTAATGACTCCATCGATTACCGATGAACAACGGTTACATTTTTATGGACAGTGACGGTAAATCAACGTTGTCTTGGTTAACTATGACCACAGATATTATTCAAAGTAACATTAATAGGCTATTAACATGGCAGATAGCATCACAGCAAGGTGTCTCTGCACCGCGACATATACTTATTATGCTCCAAGATGCTGCACGAGTAAACATACAGTTACGTAGTATAATGATATTTGACAAACTTGGAGTTTCTGAAGTTACTGGCGATGTTACTATGACTAATGATAAAATTATTAATCTTGGAGATCCAGCCGCAGACAAAGATGCTGCAACAAAAAAAAAATACGTCGATTATCAAGAATCCAAGTTCATATCAGTTAACGGTGGTATGATGTGTGCATTTCTCGACATGAACAACAATGGAATTAATAATCTCAGACATCAGAATCAGATTTCGTCGCTGCAACTAAGAAATACGCCGACGAAAACAACGTCCCGATGACGACATCGTTTACGACAATCAACGATGGTGTGATCGCATTTAGAGCTTAATTTTCTAATCACGTACAAACGTTTCTGAATTTTCGTGAAAACATAAACAGAGCCATTAATGAATTTATGGGAAGTCCAGCAGTTATTGACGTAAAACTTTCCGATAATAAAACAAAACTAGAAGATACCGTCAGTGGAATTCCTGACATAGTTAAAAAGACTAATCTGATTAAAATTCCTCACTAGCAGATCATTCAACAAGTATACACAGTATCAAGATAATCAACATGGTCACAGCAAAATAACACTATTAAACACACCGCGGAAGTCACTGGAGTGTACAGGCTGTCCGTGTTCAGCTCTGCAAAATTAAGGATTTTTACTACATTTCCATGGCGTCATTCAACCGATGATTTTTATGGAAGTGTGTCTATTGTGTTTAATAAAGATGCCGAAGAAATATTTATACGGAACCATCTGATAATAAATTAACCGCAGTGTCTTACTTGTGGTGTCTGGAACTTGTCGCTGAAACACCTCAGTTAATTACTTAATAAAAATATAATGAATCAAAACTCAATCGACGTTCAACATTACAGATACAATCAAGTATGTGAGTGGCAAACCAAACTAAAAAATATCATTGACGAGTACACAATAAAGTTAAAAAATATCGCAGACGTGTCGTTTTCGTTGAAGTAGTTGTGTATTCAGCGCCGCTATCATCGCTGGAACTGGTGTATTGCTATCAGCAGCAACGATGACGTCGCCAGCAGTTGTAAGAATTTGTGTTTCAGCTGCAACAATAATTGCTGGTATTCTTAATATCATCTCAAAAAGGTATCAACGTGCACAATCGCAAAATTACACGAGCACAATAAAACTGAGCGCTGCGATATTAGCATACTCTAAACTATAATAACTGATTTATCGTATCTCAGTGATGGAATAATATCAGATAACGAGTTCACAAAAATAGAAGATGTACAACGAGGCATTAATAGATGGAGAACCAGAACAAAATCCTGATTTAAAATCCTGATTCAAAATAATAATGTCGTCATCGCAAGAACTACTTCAACAGATCGTCACTAATACAGCATCGCCGAAAACCACAATGATATCAACAAGTTCAACCAATCCTGAACTCAGTATTAATTTTCCAACTGCAATTCCTGCGAAAGAAATAGCTCTAGCACAATTACGAATTTATTATAGTTGGCCAAACATTAGATCAAAGCCGTTTAGTGGGCTGCAACCAAATAATTCACTGGTATTTGCACATAAAAAAAATAAACCCGACGGAACTCCGATTGGCAAGTTGTGAGTATACCTACTGGCAGTCACCAAATAAAACAGATCAACGATGAATTCTTACAGAATCAAATCTATAACGGGCAAGGAATCCAAGATAGCAATTGCTTATCACGAGCCAACGCTGTCAGAGGCAATAGAAGTAAATTGAACCGATTACGCCGTCGATATATATTCTTCATCGATCAGAACTGTACTGGGGTGGCCTGAAGTGTCACTTGTTTATCAAGGACCACCAGAACCAACGCGGAATGATTACGTTACAGATAAGCGCGTATTCATAAAACTTCCAGAATATCGAAAAAATTACCCATGGGTGAGCCAATTTGACGATATAAATTTTGATTGTCCTGACGGTGGACTTGTTCCATTTGGTTATAATTCTGTATTTGGTCAAAGTGTAAAAGCCGTTAAAGGTTTTCATTATATCGACGAAGAATTTGTTAAATCTATCACCGATATAATTAAATCCAAACACAAACAAATAATCGATGATTTGCGAAATTTATTTATTTCAATCACGGAATATTACAACGATGATCCGAAACAAAATATTATTGAAACAATGCAACACTTAAATCAGTTTGCGGCAGATTATGAGATTCGCAACACAAAAAAAATAATCCATGAAATAATTACCGGCGGCGACAAACGTTCATGGGATAGTCGATCCCAACGTTTTCTTAGTATGTTCATCAATGAAGATCTCAAAAAGATATTTCTCGAACATTATAAAATAACCTAACAAAAATTACCAACATTTGTAATACCTGCATTTGACGCTACCGAGCTAAAAAAAAATCAGTCAACGATATCATTGATGAATATTTTCAAAAAATACTTGTCGCGTGGAGAAAAATAAACCCGCCAGCAGGTATTCTCAAACACAACAAAGGTCCGTACGGGGGTGGCCGCCATGTTTCACCTGGTATTGTAAATATTACATCGATGATCGGAGTTAATCTAGTATGTGACATCATTGATGTCAGCTGTCAAGTAGACCTTGACAAATCCAATCAGGCCCAGCAAGGATACATTTTATATACGTTTACGCCTCAAGTCAAACCAGAATATTTGATTGTATCTCAGCCGATAAATACTATTTATCTGCGTGTATATAATCCGCTATTATCAAGGCTACATTTCAAACTTACTGGCCAAACTAGAAACTTATTGGATTTGAGAGAAAAATCAATAAATATTAATCTGTATGTGAGATCGTAAGTTCTACACCAGGAAAACAATACAAATCTGTCCAATGAATTATATGAATCTGATTCTGAGTAAAATATTATTCAAAATGAATATTAATATCAGAAGAAAAATAAATATTATTATTATAATATGATTCTGAATAAATACTGTTATATGAGTCTGAATAAATATTATTATCAGAAAAATAAATAAATATTATTATTAATATTATCTGATTCTGAATGAATATTATCATCAGAACAAAAAATAAATATTATTATAATTTTCTGATTCTGAATAAATATTATTATCAGAATAAAAAATAAATATTATTATTAATATTATCTGATTCTGAATCAATATTATTATCAGAACAAAAATGAATCTTGTTATTATTATTATTATTATTATTATTATTATTATTATTATTATTATCTGATTCTGAATAAATATTATTATCAGAATAAGAAATAATTATTATTCTTATTACCTGATTCTGAATAAATATTATCAGAATAAAAAATAAAATGTTATGATTATTATCTAATACTGAATAAATCTGATTCAGAATAAATATTATAATCTGAATAAATCTGTTTCTGAATATGAATAAAAATAAATAAATATTTTTTTTTACTGTAGTGAGAAATGAATTATCCTTCTTGACAGAGTCAAGGTTTTTTTTTAGCTGGTACCACAGTCACGGTGACAGAGTTAGTTTCGTCGTCACTACAGTCACTGGTGACAGCGCTTTCACTCTTACAATCATCAATGACTTCACAAACAGACATAATCTCCCTCAACTATCTTATACGAGCATTCACAATCTTTTTTTGTTTCGCATACGTGAGACAATTCTGATCTAATTTTTTCAATTGCGTGTGCGAGGGGAACAAATAGTTCCACCTGCGTATCTGTAACTATTGCCAAGGATGGTAACCTTGCTTGTTGAATTAACTTTATGAATCTGTAATCGGCTGGAAATGTGTATTTATTTTCACTTTTTCATTGTTGCAATGATTCAAAATCACAAATAATTTTCCGAGGATTAAGCTGATCAAATATTTTTATACCGTCATGTTGTAATTTTTCAATCGCAGAAATAATAAGATTAACATTTTCGTATTTCATTATATAATAAATATTTATTTAAAACAAAAAAAAAATGTTTTACTCAACATATAGTTACAGCACAACTCCCATATGAACTCATAGATTGCCAAACGACATTCTAGAAAGTTCAGAGGGTGATTTACCCCCATGTGAACCCCTAGATTACCAAACGATATTCTAGCAGCTTCAGAGGGTATATGGACAGCACAACATATTATCTTAACGAACTTAATTTTATGGACTTAACTAACTTAATTCTATGGAGAATACAACCCCTATGTGAACCCGTAGATTGCCAAACAACATTCTAGCAGGTTCAGAGAGTGACGAAATATGGTTGCGTATTACAGCATTATGTTATCTACAGCATTTTATACAAGGACGGCACAACCCCAATGTGAACTCCTAGATTGCCAAACGACATTCTAGCAAGGTTGACATTGCCGGGATGGGAATTAGAGACAAGCGCCCCACTCCTCCATAAATGCCCCATACGGCTTGCGTCTCTGATCGCCTCGGTCAACTAAATATATGTGGTCCAAGGTTGACATTGCCGGTGTGGGAATGGGAGACAAGCGCCCCACTTCTCCATAAATGCCCCATACGGCTTGCGTCTCTGATCGCCTCGGTCAACTAAAATCCAGCTCCTGGCCTTCGCGAGTGGCTTAGCTTCTAAGTCCGGCGGACCATGTTCCCACTAACAGGAGAAGGGGTGAAGGCAGGTCACTGGCGCCTTAAAACCAGTCACTTCGGGTAGATGGGGCTCGTAAACCTTGGATGGTAGCTCATCTAGGAGAAGGAAAACTCTGATCCCAAACCTCCGCTGCCTTGCGGCTATACCCACTCACGGGAAAGGCTAAGGGAGTAAACCCCGACAGAGAATCCGGAGACCGAGTCCCTAAGGCAGTCTGACATTGACTCCAATGTCATTCCGGCAACTCCTGCGATGCTGTTGGTGCCAAGTTGCATCGGCATTTGCCGTTCCCTTGGGAACATAAGCTGCGTGGAGAGGGGGGATCTGCTGCATGGGCAACAGCTGATTCTCCATACTACCCTGCCCAGGCTTCGTAGCTCCACTGGAAAGGACACACCAGCGTCGTCGTAAGGCGCCGGCACAACACGGGAAGCAGTAGTTTACCGGTTATAAGCAATGGCTCGATTGGTGTAGAGAGACCGCCATGTCTCATTGGACAGTTACCGCCCGTCTCAAGCTGGGCAGCCCCCATACAGTAAGATGCTGTCCGGCCATGGCCTGCCTGCTTCACTGGGTGCGTGGAGCTTAGGGAACTATCTCGACAAGCAGGCTGCAAACTCCGCACCAGGCAAGACTCAAAGAAGAGAAAAGAAGACTCCAGCTCTTCGTTTCGCAAGCTGGAACGTCAGGACCATGTATCAAGGACCTACCGATGACCTGCAGCAGATCGACGACGCACGGAAGACTGTCGTAATTGACAGGGAACTCTCCCGACTGAACGTCGACATTGCCTGCCTTCAAGAGACCAGATGGCCGACAGCGGCACCATCAGGAAAGCCAACTACATCTTCTTTTGGCAAGGAAAGTCCTCCGGTGAACCTAGGCAGTATGGTGCCGTCTTCGCTGTAAAGAACACGCTCGTCACCTTCATTAAGCCTTTATCATCAGGCACTGAGAGCATCCTTGCCCTCAGGCTGTCAACATCCTCAGGCCCAGTCAACATCTTGAGCGTGTACGCCCCAACCCTCTGATCCACCCTAGAGGAGAAAGACCAGATCTACGAGGCTCTGGATCAAGCAGTATCCAGTATCCCCAACACTGAAGGCCTCAACCTACAAGGAGATTTCAATGCTAGAGTGGGAGCTGACCATGAGGCCTGGCCCACCTGTCTCGGCTTTCATGGAAGGGGCAAGGTCAACGAGAACGGTCAGCGACTGCTCAAGATGTGCTGTTCCCACAGCATATGTGTGACCAACACCTACTTCAAATGCAAGGAAATCCACCAGGTGTTATGGAGACACCCACGTTCCGGATACTGGCACCAGCTAGACCTCGTCATCACAAGGCGTGCGGAACTGGCCAGTGTCCTTCTCACACGCAGCTACCACAGCGCCGACTGCGACACGGACCACTCCCTCGTGGCCAGCAAGGTGCGAATAATACCCAAGAAGCAGCACCACGCCAAGAAGAATGGTCGCTCACGCATAAACACATGCTGTGCAAGCAAACCAGAGAAGACGCAGCAGTTCACACAAGTAGGTTCACACCAAAGAGACACCTGATGACACCATCGACTCCAAGTGGTCCCACCTCCGTGACGCTGTGTACAATTCAGCCATTACTGCCTACGGGAAGAAGGAGCGCAAAAATACGGACTGGTATGAGGCCAGCTGGGAGGCGATGGAGCCCATGACTGAGGTGAAGAGGAAAGCCCTTCTGACTTACAAGGCTGCGCCTAGCCCTAGTACACTGCAAGCCCTCAGGATTGCCAGGAACAATGCCCAGCGGACCGCCCGCCACTGCGCCAACACCTATTGGCTGAACCTCTGCACCAGCATACAAACAGCTGCCGACACTGGGGATGCAAGAGGCATGTACGAGGGTATCAAGAAGGCGACAGGTCCCCCATCCTTCAAGACCGCCCCCCTCAAGTCCAAGATGGGCGTAGTCATCACAGACCAGGGGAAACAGCTGCAGCGCTGGGTTGAGCACTATCTTGAGCTGTATGCAACCCAAAACGTCGTCACCGACACTGCCCTGAACGCCATCCCAGACCTGCCAGTCATGGAGGAACTAGACACACTCCACCCTCCCTGGAAGAGCTAAGAAAAGCCATCGACTGCCTCGCTTGTGGGAAGGCCCCTGGGAGCGACGGCATCCCACCTGAAGTCCTCAAGAGCGGGAAACCAGCACTACTCCAGCCATTGCATGAACTCCTCTGCCTCTGCTGGGAACAGGGACACATCCCCCAGGACATGAGAGACG